>JAOUQT010046690.1:0-10933 GCA_025769995.1 Xyliphius kryptos
GGGGTGCTGGGGGGGGGGGTTCCCTATGCCCATCCAAGATAGAACATCTCGGGAGCTGGGCAGATACACCCAGGACAGGGTGCCAACCGATCACTGGGCACACACACTCACACAGCCACACACACAAACTATATGGGGCAATTTAGAGCATTCAATTTACCTTGAATCCATGTTTTTGGCCTGTGTGAGGAAACCAGAGAACCCGGGGAACCTACAGGGAGAACATGGAAACTGTAATATGCTCAATCAGCATATTAATATTTACATAATTGTTGTTCGACTAAATATGAAAAACTTTGTAAAATACTATCTGAAGTCAGTACAAATAATTTCAGAATTAATGGTATTTGATAACATCTTAAAATTTTAAATTGTACGTTTACTTTAATGGAAAGTAAAGCATTAATTTTTAAGCATTAATCAAATAAAAATAAAATTCTGGTCACAGGGATTGCTTGAGATTACTCCAGCACTCATTGGATAAAAATTGTAAAAACACCTGAAAATGAATTTGCATTTCCTTTGGAAATCTATTTTGTAAGATCATATCAAAATGTTAGAAGTATAATTCACATGACTACATCTGCAGTGGATTATAGATAACTCCAAGAGTTCATGTTTTTGATTTAGGAGAAATAAGGTAGTAAACCACTTCAGCATCATGCTGCAGCGCCGCCTGAAAGAGCAGGAGCATGGCGAGGAAGATGAAGAGGAAGGAGATAAGGGGGGAAAGAAAAAGAAGAAGAAAAAAGGTGGAAAGGGTGGAGATCTGCGCATCCATGATCTGGAAGAAGATTTAGAAATGAGCACTGATGACAGTGAGAGCAGTGCAGGAGAAGGTAAGAGCTCTAAGCCTGGTAGATCTGCTCTAAATAAAAAAACAAAATAAACTCAATAGCCTCTTTATTACTAACAGCTGCACCTGCTTAGTCCAGCAATTATTCAGTTATCCTGTCAGGCACCAGACGTGTAGTACATAAAATCCTGCAGGCACAATTTCAGATTCAACACTAGAAAGAAATGAGATAAAAGTGGGTGAGTGTGGTTTAATTCAAAAATAACTTTATCAGTGTAGCACAGAACACTGAGAGGGTCTAGGTGAAATAATAATGCATGTTTTTACCTTATTTTCATATGATTTTTAAAAACTTTTGTGATGACCGCATAAAGCAGAGAATCTGCCAATAATAATGTCAAATTATAATAATAATTTCCAAAATTACAAGAGATGACGATGTTTAATTTTACAGTGTGTGCAGAATTATTAGACAAGTTGTATTTGAGAGGATTCTGTTTTATTATTGAACAGCAACTATGTTCTCATTCAACCCAAAAGACTCATAAATATCAAAGCTTAATATTATTGGAAGTTATATTTATTTTATTTTTTTTTAGATTTGGCAATCTTAGGAGAATATCTGTTTGTGCAGGTAACAATTACGATGCAGAACTATTAGGCAACTTAATAAAAACCACTGTACTGTTTTCCCTCCCTGTAGATCTCACATTTTATAAGGGACCACAGGTTCTCTATGGGGTTCAGATCAGATGAACAAGGGGGCCATGTCATTATTTTTTCTTATTTTAGACCTGTATTGGCCAGCCACGCTATGGAGTATTTGGATGCATGTGATGGAGCATTGTGCTGCATGAAAATCATGTTTTTCTTAAACAATCCCGACTTCTTCCTGTACTACTGCCTGAAGAAGACGTCTTCCAGAAACTGGCAGTAGGTCTGGGGGTTGAGCTTCACTCCATCCTCAACCCAAAAAGGTCCCAGAAGTTCATCTTTGATGATACCAGCCCAAACCAGTACCCTACCCCCACCTTGCTGTAGTCCTAGTTGGAGTGGAGCTCTCTGCCCTTTACTGATCCAGCCTCGGGCCCATCAAGAGTCACTCTCCTTTCATCAGTCAATAAAACCTTAGAAAAATCTGTATTAAGGTATTTCTTGGCCCAGTGTTGACGTTCTATCTTTATCATTGGTCCTTGTTCATAGGTGGTCGTTTTTCAGCCTTCCTTACCTTGGCCATGTCCCTAAGTATTGCGCACCTTGTGCTTTTGGATATTCCAGTAACGTTGCAGCTCTGAAATCTGGCAAAACTGGTGACAAATGGCATCTTGGCAGATTCAGGCTTGATTTTCTTCAATTCAGGGGCAGTTATTTTGTGCCTTTTTTTCACCACGCTTCTTGCCACCCTGTTGGATATTTGCAATAAAACGCTTGATTGTTCGGTGATCACGCTTCAAAAGTTTGATAATTTTAAGACTCTGCAAGACATCTCACAATTGTTTTCTTTTCAGAGTCCGTAAAATCTCCCTTCTGACCCATTTTGCCAAAGGAAAGGAAGTTGCCTAATAATTAAGCTCACCTTATATAGGGTGTTTATGCCATTAGACCACACCCCTTCTTATGCACATAACCTGATTTACTTATTTGGTAGTTGACTTTTAAGCTTATACAGCTTGGAGTAGGACAACATGTATAAAAAGGATGATGTGATCAAAATACTTATTTGCCTAATAATTCTGCACACAGTGTAGTTTACTGCATTAAATGAGCACATGCAGGCACAGGGTTTACGAGTGCATTTTCATACAAATAATTTGTGATTTATTAGGAAATGTTTTGGCATCAAGATTTTTCTTAATCCTATACAATATGTTTAAGAATAATGGGGATATAATAGGTGACTATGGTGTTGGAGAATGTTAGTGTTAGCAATGATGACGTTAATATTTACCGACTCTGTGCAGATGGAGAAAGTAAGGTAAAGAGTAAAAAGGAGACCAAGGTAAAAGGAAAAGGAAAGAAAAAAAAGAAGGGCAGTGATGTGGATGATCACGAGGAGAGCGATGATGGAGACTTTGAGGGACTGGAAGTGGACTACATGTCTGATGAAAGCAGGTAATATATGTATCCTTACTTTAAACAAGTGATTCTCAATATCACCCACCACCAGCTTGATCAGTAAGTACTGTTGTGTTGCACTTACGGAAGAATCTGATATTGTTACCATGCTAATGTTCAGAAATGCATCATTGTTTTCTTCCTGTTGCAGCTCAGAAGAAGAGGGACCAGAGAAAGCCAAGCCCAGTAAAGGAGAAGATGTTCCTAAAGGTCAGTTATATTTGCTGGAGAAAAGGCTTACTTTCTCTCCTGTGTGCTTTATCAAACGTTTTAATGTTAAGGGATTGATGAGGCATCGGAAAGCGAGGAGGAGAGTGAGGAGGAGAATAAGAATGAAGAAGAGACTAAAGAAGAGGAAGAAGAAGAGGATGGGAAAAAGACTCCAGTACAGGCGGAGAAGAAGAAGAAAAAGGCTGGTGAGTAATAGATCGATCACTATATTAATCCCAGAGGCAAATTTTTGTATTGTAGCAGCCAATGAACAAGTAAATAATAGAACAAGTAAAAAATAAGTACTAAATGATACTGTAATAGTGGTCACTCTATAACCTTCACTTTCATCTACCATGAAAAAAATGAGTAGAAAAAAGATGGAGGGAGAAACATAAAAGAAAGAAAGGCATTTTATTAAAAGGCAACGTAGAGTAGGAAGAACGACTGAAAACAATATGTGAAATTCAGGAGAAAAAAAAAGAGTTGAAGCTGCAACTTTATTATTTCTTGAACAGAAGCTATAAAATAAAATAGCATGTCTTTTTCTTTCAAGTCTTAATGGTCACTTTTGTTTCTGAGTTTTTGATAAAGTCTTTTTGGCTTTTTTTTTGCTTCTTTGTTGAACATTTTTGTCTGGTTTGCTCACTGACTATATTTCCACCAGTACATTTTTTTATTTTAAACAATTTTAAAGGTTTAGGTGATTAGTGTCTCTGATGTGTCAGCCAGCAAGTTTTTAATTGTGGGTCAACAACCACACAAGCCAAAGGAACATATTTAAAAGACTTAACTTTTCATATTTTTGTGAGAACCCAAGACCTCTGTGCTATGACCTGAGGGTGCTGACCACTGCACCAGGTTTCCCTAAAGGCTATTTAAGTAAACATTTGTAAGAATCTAAAGACAAACTTGAGATTCTACACACAAGATTGGGGCCGAAGTTATTATTAATCATAAACATGAGCTTTAAGCATCAAATTCTAACCAGTTGATTAGTGACTAGAAGTAAACACCTGTAAAACATTGCAGATAATTACATTAGCGGCTATCACATTTACCAAAATGGAACAGCCCATTAAAAAACAAAAAAACCTCTCTGGCATCGTCCTTGCAAAAAAAAAAATCAAAGATAATGTGTATTTTGTGTTTGTGTTACAGACAGCAGTGGAGAGTCGGACAGTTCTGAAGACAGTGACATTGATGGAGAGACAGCTTCGGCGCTTTTCATGGCGGTAATACATCTGTTTGGTTGTGTGTGAGTGTGAGAGGGAGAGAGAGGGGTGAAAGTGTTTAAAGCAAGGCTCTATTTTCTCCTCTTCTGGTTCTAAAGAAGAAACGCACACCACCTAAGCGAGGAGGGCGAGGTTCAGCTGGTAGCTCCAGACCAGGGAGTCGACCAGGTACACCATCCATCGACAATGGCAGCACCTCCAATACCCTGCGTGCTGCTGCCAACAAACTGGAGCAAGGTACACATACCTGTTGGTTGTGCTTATTCTAATGGTTGATTTGACCATTAATGACCTGTAGTGGTTACGATTAACAAGGGAAATTCATTTAATAATTAAATTTACTGATCCTGATCTGGATTCGGAGGGAACCTTGTGCCAGTGCTCATATGACAATAGGTAGACAACCAACCTTGACAGATTGTTTGTCCATTGCAGGGTGGACACTTTCACTCACAATAATCACACCATCCTTGGGTCACGGAAACGTTCCCCATGCCCATCCAGGAGAGAACATTTCTGTCGCTGTGCAAACACTCATGTGCAGATACACATACATCGCTGGGTACACACTCAACCACACAAATAGAAACACACACACAGAAATCTATCGTTGGGCAAACACTCACTCTCTCACACACACACAGATGGGGCAGTTTAATGCAACCAATTAAAATATATTTGTAACCAAAATCAACAATCACAGTTACTAAGCACTTTTCTGATTGTGTGCACTATAATTTTTAAACAGTTGCCATTGAATCTAAAAAAAAAAATACTTTCTGCTGCAAACCACTTTGAAGTATGAACAATCTGTTTTGCATTGTGTTGCATCATGGTGTAAATAATTATTGAATTATGAAGATATTTCCCCCTGAAGTAAATCTGTAATGTAAGTTGTACCACCCAGTGATGGGTTTATATTCCTCACCACAGTATGAATATTTTTACAATTTCTGTTTACCATGTGTGTTAATAACTTGGGAAATGGATGGATGAAAGAATTCTGGTGTGACCGGTGTAAAGTTTAAAGTAATCTATTTCTCGTTTTGTTTTTAGGAAAGCGGCAGGCCACCACACCTGCTTCAGATACTCCTGTTGCGAAGAGGCTGAAAATGGAGCCAAGTTCTCAAAGCCCCTCGGGGAAGAGTACACCACAACCGGCATCAGGCAAATCCACTCCGAGCGCCAGGTACTGCATAATATCCAAATTACCTTCCCACACTCGCATTAGCATTCATCATGCTTCAGGGTTGTGTTAAAAATACATTTTACAAAATATCAAAGAATTCTGAAAAACGTACTGTCACCAGCTTCTTTATTAGGTTCAGTGGCCATTACTATGTAGATCTGTAGGTCAGTTACGCTAATGGATCTCAGATTGTCTGTTGGGTGGTGGACTGCAGTGGGACCGACACGGTGGTGTGGTATGCAGTGGATCAGACAAAGGAGTGCTGCAAAAGTTTGTAAACACCTTAATGTCGCCGCTAAACTGAAAATAATCCTCCCGATAATATCCAGCTACCAATAAGTACTGATGAAAGATTAGAGGACTAACACAAATGAGCTGTATGACTGGTTAGTAGAAAGACTTTAGTACTTCAGTCTAAATCCTAAAAGCTGTCCTCTTCCCAGAGACCAATAGTTCAAAGACATGGTGCGAAGACCAGCTTACTTCTAAATTGGTGTATATAATTATTTTTGCTTTTTGTAGAAGCTTGTATTTAGTGACCTACAAGAAAAAGATCAGAAGAAGAGTTATTTAGGGATCAACATCGATTTCAACTGCAGTTTAATTAAATACAACGCTTCTTTAAAATATTAACTGTAAAAAATACAGTGGAACCTCTGTTATCTTTGACCGCGGAATCATTTTTTCTCCATGAAAATGACGTATGTATTTTAGCCGGTTACTTTGGATTTAATCAGTGTGATCATATGAAGTGCATAAATCTCATGGTCTTACAATTTTCTCTTGCGAAGTGAAAGTAAAGCTAATGCTTTACCTTTTATCGCCATTATGTGATCAAAAAAAGTGTTCGGGTCCATCAGCCCAAAGAAAAAGAGCAGAAACATGATCAAGTTGAAGAAGGAAATACGAGAGAGGCATTAAGATCACTAAAATTGTTGGGATGTGTGGAAAGTTGCTGTCCATGATAAGTTTAATTTGTGGATAAAAAGGAAGCAATAAAAAGGAAAATGTAGCAAACAGATTGAAGCTGGATCAATCAAAAACCTTTTAAATGTTTAATATTTACATTAGTCTTTTATGTGTTTTTTTTTATATAAAATACTGTTTAATATTTCTTTTTTTGTTTTCTGTTACTAAACACTATATTTATTCTCTATAAATGTGTTTTTGGTTTGTATTTTGGAGTCTCAAGTACAAATTTATTGGATTTAAATTGATTTAAATGGCCTCAGTATTAACTGAGTTCAGTTTCATTGATGGTTTGCGGAGTGCTTAGCAACTTAAACACAGGTTCCTCTGTATTATACATGTTTAATTGTAAATAAAATGTCTTTCCTAAGTTTTGATATTGAAGCTTTTTTGGGATTGCCGATTTATTTTCTTTTTTTTTTTTCAGTGACGTCCAGTTAACAGAGGATGCGGTACGTCGTTATCTGATCAGGAAACCCATGACAACCAAGGACCTGCTGAAGAAGTTCCAGACGAAGCGGACGGGACTGAGCAGCGAACAGACAGTGAATGTTCTTGCACAAATCCTCAAGAAACTCAACCCTGAAAGAAAGAACATCAACGATAAAATGCATTTCTACCTCACCGAATAGAGCCAATCAGAAGAGGAGTGTTATACTACCAGCGCACTTCAGAAAGATGAAGTCGTTTTGCTGTCCCGCTCTCTTCTGCCCTCTGTCTGTAGCTCCCTTTCAGAACTCTGTAGCTCTAAAGACCCGTGAGGGTCAGTGATGATCTGCAGCTGAACAGAACTTTAGATTCAGTTCAGAATGAGAACATTTGTTGGAGTGCTGGTCAATTTTTTGTTATCTTAAAGAATCCTGTGAAAAACTTTTTCAGTATGTCATAGTTCTCAAGTTTTTTGAGTCTGTTGCAGGAGATTAGATTTTGTAATAAGTGAATAAAATTTGTGTCAGAATGTTTAAGCTTGTCTTTTTTCTATCATTATACCAACACCTTCTTCTTCTGTCACTGTAAGTAACGTACTGTAAAATGTATTAAAGTAATTTAAACTCATGTTCATCTGATATAACTATTGTATGGATACCATATCCCTAACCTACATACTGCATTGGTTAAAAAAACATAGCAGCAGATTTTTTCAAAAGTGAATAAAGCACAAAATCATTAAAACTTTTATTTTATAGCGGTACTACACATTCAATTCCATCTTAAAACCTTAACCAGATTTGAACAATTAAGATTTTTTTTCAGTTCCACTTACCGTAAATGTGGACTTTTGTAGTTATAAAATTACAGACCAAAGTGCCATTTGTTTGTGTATCCATGATTCCTCATGTGATAAATAAATTGAACACCATGAAATATAAAACATCCCTATATCGCTGCTCGGGCGTCTGCTGTATTGTCTGTGGTCACTACTTCCAGAAATCGCCATTTAGTGTGTCATTTTCTCTTTGCAACTGTCAATATATTGCTAGGTAAGTCTAACCATCTCAGAACATGACTATTTTTTGTTGTTGCAATTAATGTTTGCTCATAAAATTGTTTTTTTTATGTATGTATATATATTTCTAGGTGATCACCGACTGCACCTTTGTCATTTTTATATATTCTTTTATTCATATGAACATTAATTACCTGCTACCTTTAGTGTCTTGGTTCTGATTTGCATATCACATCGTTTAAGATCATTTAGCTTAGTGACATTTGCGGCACCAATCTACAATCAACTTTTCAAAAGATGTACGTCATCAGGACAGTGTAACGTCCCATTTTCCTTTGTATTTCAGAAAGAAATCTAACTTCCCACATTTACCATTTTACATTAAATAAACATCCAAATTAACATGTTTTCTTCCAGAATAAATGACATCAGTTAAACTTCTCACTGTTATTACTTTGAACTCGTTCCTTTCACTTTGCCATTCAGTTACTCAGCTCCATGCTTGCCTAATTGTTGGTCTGTTTTTTGTTGTTTTTTTTTTGTACTCTGCCATGTGTAAGATATTAGCTTATGTCAGGTATGTCATTAAAATGAAATACAGTGCAACCATTTATCAATTATGTGTACACAAGACAACAACTTCACTCAGACTAAAGTAGCTAACTAACTAGTTAGTAATCAAATAGATAGCTCAGCATATTAACCAATCCACTAGCTGGCACTGCGTGTCCTGTGCAAAAAATAAATAAAAAACTGGCCTACGGCCCCCTTGCAGTACGTCTGCGGGCCCACAGGTTGAAGACCACTGGCTTATGTTATAAATATCCCTTCTACCAAAAACAGTGATCATATTAATGATGTTGGACTAATATTGTGTTAACACTACACTACTCAGCAAGGTGGCAATAAGACCTTCAGCAGATCAGATAAGAAATGTAAAAATAAGGCTCTGTAAATGTGAGTGGTATTCTTCTATCCAATTAACTTTAACCAAGATACAGTCTCTGCCACGATTTCCCCCGAGCCCCCTTTACAGTAAGTGGAATTAATGAAATGGACAATGAGTTAAGAAACGAGGAGCTACCCAATAAAGTTGCTGGTGAGTGGAATTGCTGTAATTATAGTTATTGTGGTAAGAGTTGCAATAAAATAATGACTACAGCTGATTGTGTATTATCAGCATGCACTGCTTTAATTTGTATTCATATTTTTTTATTGAACAAACATTTATAATTAATCATATTAAATCATATTGTTCTGTTTGGTTGGAGAAAGTAAAAATTTATTTTGTAAAGTTGAAGTGAGCCAAGATATGACTCATGTCACATTTTATACACATAGAAAGCAGTGTTGCCACAGCAACTAGGATGAACAACAGCACACAATAAGACTTCAGGTCTTTATTCTCATCTGAGCAAAGAAAGTGGTTTGAGCACCGGCACTTCAGCTCAGAATGTTGGGACGGTACCCAGCTGTGTAAATTCCTTTACCTCTTAAGCCCCTTTTTCATCCTTTATAACACTTTTTATTTCCTGTTTCTAAACTTTGCATCATTATGGTCAACAATCTAAATCGTTTCTGAGCTTTTGATCACCAGTTCTTCAGTTCCAGACAGCATAATTTAGGAAACGGTCTAAATCAATTCCCAGTGTGGGATTGGTATGAGGGAGGTGTGTGTGTCTTCTGGTTTATTTAGTGTTAGAGGCGGGGTAAGAGAAGCGGGCTGGGTCATACAGCTCAGAGTTTAAATCGTATGAATATGGAGTAGCATAATATGGGTAGACAGGTTTCTTAGCAATCGGAGCAGGCCGAGCTGGCTCTTCCTCCTCCTCCTCTTCCTCTGGCTCAGGTACTGGAGGAGGTGGCAGGGCTTTACCTTTAAATGGGCGGGGTGGGTTGTCAACGAGGCAGTCAGGGTCCCAGTAGGGGTCGCAGTCGTACTCCATACCCTTATATACTATCGGAGCAGGAGGGGCTGGATGGACAGGTCCTTTAATTGGGGCCGGGCCTTTAACCAGAATCGGGCCTTTAATCATTATGGGGCTTTTGACTGGGGCAGGTGTAGGAGGGGGTGGGCGTTCCAGCTTACAGTTGTAGTAGCGGGGGTCACAGATTACAGGCACGGCCCCGGTGGGTAAGTACACAATGTGAGGCTTACACAGCGGATCTTTAGCATTACACAGATGGATAACATCAGCCTGAGATGGAATCAGGGGTGCAGGTCCCTTCACTGAGGCAGGTGCAGGGGCAGGGCCTTTCATACCTGCAGGCTCAAAGGATTGCGGTTGTTCGGGGGCAGGAGAGAGGGGCACTTTGCAGAACTTGTCCTTTGCAGGATCACACCTGGGTGGTGCTGGAATCCCAAGCTGGTTCTGGTACTGTGCCGCATCTGGACCGTGAGTCTGTTCCAGCATCCTCATCTTCTGATACAGCATTCGAATTCTGTCGATCTCATACAACTACACTCAGGAAGTATACACAAATTATAGATTTATTATATATACCATAATCAACACAAGATACACCCAATAAAACATTATATACATGTAAAAAATAAAGGTAACAAGTGCTGTGAATAAACCCAACTTGGCTCATCCCATAATACAATACACATCTAAAAAAAAATATACTGCAGAATCAATCCCCTACTAATACAATGCTTATTATTTAAAAAAAATAAAATAAAAAAAATATATATATATAATTACAAAGCGGCACTGTGGCTTAGTGGTTAGCACGTTCGCCTTTCAGCGCTGGGGATTCCATGTTCTCCCCGTGTCTTTGTGGGTTTTCCTCCCACAATCCCAAAACATGGATTCAAGGTGAATTGAATGCTCTAAATTGCCCCATAGTGTCTGTGGCTGAGTGTGTGCCAGGTGATAGATTGATAAAGTGTAAAGTGATTCATTTTGCCTACTGTGCTTACACACAGAGTAATTTGTCCTCCACATTTAACCCATCCGTGCAGTGAA
>JAOUQT010046699.1:0-10933 GCA_025769995.1 Xyliphius kryptos
AAGGGGTGTGGTCACCACCTGCAGAAGCTCTCCTTTATAGGGGGGTCTTGCTAAGTGCCTCTCATTTCTACCTGTTGGCTAGTCCATTTGCACAACAGCACTTGGCATGTGTTGTGGACTACACAGATGGACTACGGTCTGGAATTGTAGAACTACAAAGTCCATAAATTCAGTAAGTGGAACTAATACAATGGACAACAAGCGGAGCAAAAAGTAGGTGTGTCCAAACTTTGGTTTTTATATAACCTACAGTCTTTTCTACACACACACACACACACACACACACACACACACACACACACACACACACACATAATACGCTCTAATATTTCCAACACTATTTTAGGTTTCTTATATAAACCACAAAATTCTAAAACTTTTTAAAGAACGCCCGAATATTCATGCGCCGCTGCCCACTCACCCCTGATGCAGGGTAGGCCGTCCAGCCAAGCTCCGCCGTCGCAGTCCGTGTGTCCAAAATCGTTTCTGAAAGAACAAGAGACCAGAAGTGACATTAGCATTTATTTTATTGTATTAAACACCTCCAATATGCCCCCTCCATGTTTTATTACACTCTGGGGGGAGAAAGCCCGCCGTGATGGACTGTCTGTAAGTAGCCAATGACATGCAGTCTTATCGCTGGAGATATCTGTCAGTGTTAGATAGAGGACTCCACAGACAACATACAGCACTTTAAGATAAGACTATTGACTGCTGCAGAGTGAATCCACAGTTCACAGCAGCATCGCTGGAAGAAAACAGTTTATTGGGTCAGGTTTATTTGTAAGATGCTAATTCAGAGATAAGGAATTAGAGGGCCTTTGAACACCTCTTTCCTGTGGTTTAGTTACAATAACACACAACCTCGAGTGCCTTATTGCGTTAATAAAATGGTGTCAAACACACTATAAAAAAACAAGTTTCGATTCTTGAAACGCATTTATTGAAAACAAAATCACTAAAATCGTCTTCCGCAGCATAATCTAGTCTGGTTTCCAAAATGAATGCGGATTGCTAAGTAACAGGATACCGGCTAAGAGCTCATTAGTTATTGGATCGCTGTTTATATTAATTTGTATTTCTATTTATGGAACCTGATTAAAATGACCTATTATGGGCGTTGGCATAGAAGAGACTCAGAGTCGGGCTGCCATTTTCAAAAAAATGCTCTTTATTAAACAAATTCAAGCAAATAGCAAGGAGATAACTAATTGGTGCAAATGCTAAACCTATCTAGTCCTGGCTGCACCACATGCCAGGAAACTTGCGGGAACCATGAACCACCTCAGCTAACCAGATTTGAAGACCAGAACTACCCGTTTTGTCGTAAATCAATGAGGCACCAGATGGTTCCATTATTGTAAATCTATCACGAGAAAGAGGTCATGTAAGGCCTAATATGTAGCGGCGTATAAATACACCTCATTCCCATGATTTATTCAAAATCATGCACATCAACTCATGTCTTACTGCATTTATAAAACTGTTACAAACAAACTATGATAAAAAACGATCATTAAAAGCAAAATCGTTCATAAACTCGTTTTTAAAGTGAACACTGATCGCTGAGTAACAGGTTTCCAGTTTCTATAACAATCAAATCCTGCCCTCCAGTGGCCAAATCACAGAACATCAGGGGAAAAATGTATCACGCATTGATAGGAATGTGAAGCGGTCGAAGGGGTGCATTATTGTCAATAATGTACTAACAGCTCAGCCAATCACATTTAAGAACACCCGTTTTATAAATTATAACAAAATAATAATTATTAGCAATGGGAAACACGTAGGCTTAGTAGTTAGCATGTACACCTATCATGCTTTTATAAGTTTTCCGGTTTCCTTCCACAGTTCAAAAACATGGATTGAAGCCGCTCTAAATTGCCCAAATTTTCTTTGACTTTATACTGTATAGTGTGTGTCTGTGTGAGAGAGTGTGTCAAAAATGCGACTCAACTCTCTGGACTGTTTTTGAGGAAATATAAAATGGAGGATGGATTTTATGTACAAATAACCAGGATATTTTGGGTGTGTTCATTTATTCATTCATTCATCCATTATCTTCCACTTAATAATCTACGAGGGTCGCGGTGGGGTTTCCATGCCCATCCAAGGGATGACGTCTGGGCGCTGGGTACATACATCCAGGACAGGGCGCCAATCTAACGCAGGGAACACACTCACACACAATAGGGACAATTTACCACGTTTTTGGACTGTAGGAGGAAACCAAAGAACCCGGAAGAAACCCACGCGGACACGGTGAGAACATGGAAACCTTTTCTTAAATATAATTGCAGTTTTATGGAGTAATTAATGCAGTTTTTTACCGCATTTCTGCATCATGAGATGTTTTTAATGCCAAAGAATAGTTATTGACAGGTCGACTGACTTAGATGGCGCATTAAAAAAGACCTAGATGTGAAATGCACAGCCCTCGACTGATGTATACACACAAGCCATCCTTAAAATTGCAATCCATGCAATATGTCTACAGCTCGACGTCATTTTCAAACTAATTTTGTTGATTTTGATGAACCACTTCTATCTGTCCAATCACTAAAGATTAATGATGTCCACACACTGCAGCGGATAAAAGCCAGCTTGCTTATCCAATCGTCAGCTTTGGATCAATAATGACTGATTATTAGAGCCAATTAGAAGCTTTAACCGATGGCCATGACACAAACACAAACTTACATGTCAATACCTGGCCAGATTGTCAATTCTGCACACAAAATACACTCAGGACAGACGTGTGGCGGTCACAGTACTGATTCTGACTCGCAGTACGCCATTCTCTACATCTGTTCCATCAAACAGGGCAGTCGTAGGCATGTGGTTAAAGAAGGAGGGAGTGGTAGCTCAGTAGTTAGGGTGTTGGGCTACCAATCTAAGGGTTGCAGGTTCAAATCCTGATCCACTGAAGTTACCAATGTGGGTCCTTGAGCAAGACCCTTAACCCTCATTGCTTCAGGGTGCTGCATCAACCCTGTGTTCTAACCCCAGTTAAAATTGGGATAACTTGGGAAATTGGGAAAAAATTGGGAAACAACCAAGACAGGGTGCCAATCCATCGCTGGGTACACACTCACTCACACAGCCGCACACTATACGGGGCAATTTAGAGCATTTAATTTACCATGAATCCATGTTTTTAGAATGTGGGAGGAAATCTGAGAACCCCAAGGAAACCCACGCAGACACGGGGAGGACATGGAAACTCCACCCAGATCGGGATTCCAACTACAACTAATACTACTTCTAGTAGTTTCAGAACTGCACAGACTTGACCAGATGTTCATCCTGAGCTTTTAGCGGAAACTACGTCACGACCCGGCGTGCACAGAGCCCATAATGTCACGGCTAGACAAGCGGCTCAGCCAATCAGATTTAAGGACCAGAACTACCCATGTTAGAGATGAAACCACAGCAGCACTGCTGCACCCCTCAGGCAATCCAGTGTCACTGCGGAACTGAATTAGTAGGTTTATTCCACCAGCCCGTGTTCTTTGGGTCACCTGGGAAAAGACCGATGCAATGGAGGAGGTGTTGAAGGAGAGCTGACTGTTGGAGAGCCGTTGAACAGGCCCGTTTGGTCCTGGGTTCTGCTGAAGGTCTAGGATTGGCCCTGAGTGACTGGTGACAGGGGCGCGCTGGCCCCGAGGCTGTACAGAGCCACCATGATACTCACGCCGTCCTGCAAAGGGAGAACCCACAAAATTACTGTATGTCATCTCAGTATCTTTTGTTTAATCCTCTACTTAGGGTCGCCTGAGGTGAGGTATTATCCTCCCATAGTCACCAGGTGGGCTGGTGACCCAGATCGGGATTCAAATGTAAATGATATGTTATGCCGGGATAGGACGCAACTATTGGAGCTACAGAACCGCCCCGGCTCACAGTTTTCTCACAGAGTCATAAACAATGACTTCATTCGGGTTTTGTCCAAAGAGAATGATGGAGGGTTCAGCTACAGAAGCCCAGCCTGACCTGCGCTGTGATGTCGCACACGCGAACTGCATGGATGGGGCGGCTGCGCACTGGCACTGTGAGACGTGAGGGAGTTGTGGGTGTGACTGATGGAGGATCCGGTGCAGTCCACATCCTCCATGTTCACTCCGCTGTTACAGCTGGTCAGGTTGTCCTTCCGAACGCTGAGGAGAGAAAACGAGGGATTCAAAATCAGCTGCTGTCTGATGGAATAAAAGATCATCCACTGCATACCGTATTTAACATTGCAGTAGTATTTCCAGTAGCTGGAGTATTAATGGTAGTGACAGTAGTTGTGATGGTAGTAATAGAAGTCAAAGTAATGGTTGAAATAATAGCAGTATTAGTACTAATGACAGTAGTAGTGTTAGTTTTAGAAATGTCAGCAGCAGTAGTGATGGTAGTGTAGTGCTAGTAGTAGTATTAGTTGTTGTAGTTGTAGTACTAGTTGTAGAAGTGGTAGTACTAGAAGTAGTATTAGTTGTAGAAGTGATAGTACTAGTAGTAGTATTAATTGTTGTAGTGATAGTACTAGTAGTAGTATTAGTCGTTGTAATGATAGTACTAGTAGTAGAAGTGATAGAACTAGTAGTAGTATTAATTGTAGTGATAGTACTAGTAGTAGTATTAGTTGTTGTAGTTGTAGTACTAGTAGTAGATGTGATAGTACTAGTAGTAGTATTAGTTGTTGTAGTGATAGTAGTAGTATTAGTTGTTGTGGTTGTAGTACTAGTAGTAGTTGAAGAAGTAATAGTACTAGTAGTAGTATTAGTTGTTGTAGTGATAGAAACTAGTAGTTGTTGTAGTGATAGTACTAGTGGTATTAGTTGTTGTAGTGATAGTACTAGTAGTAGTATTAGTTGCAGTAGTGTCAGCAGTATTAGTGTTAATATTAATCAGTATTAGTAATACTGGTCATCATTAGCATTATTATTAGTAATCTTTTTATTTACTTCTCACCGAAACCACCTGGAGCAGAGCCAGTTCTGCATGGCCTTGAAGCTGAGTGTGCCACCCCACACACTGCCGGTGTGCTTATGTGTGCCAGCGTACGAGGTGGTGAGGGCAGAGACGAACATGGGGTATCCCAGCGGCTGGTCACATGATGAGTTGATCATGTTCCTCAGCGCTTGCTTGGAGTTCTGAATACTGCCCCTCTCTGGGTTGCGATTACGCAAGAAGATTAGTTCCTGCTGTTGGCCGGCCCACAGCCCTCGCACACACTCTTTATTGATCTGCGAGAGAAGCAGTGAGAGCTTTACAACCTCTTATACAATTAAATCTCCCCTACGAAACTGCAATCAGAAGCAGGGAGCATCAGAGTCAATGCACCTGATCGAAAAGTGAAATACCGCTGCGAGTTTTTACCTTTATGACTTTAAAGCTGAGGAAACGTTTGTATAGCATGATGATCTTATATTCGTCATTGCCGTCGTCTAGCGTGTGACGCAGTGTGAGCAGAGTGTCTCTGCTGGACAAGACCGCATTGCGCCATGCTGGGTCGCCCTCATCACAAATCACCAGGGTGCTTCTGTATGTACTGATCGCCTCGTACAGCACAGCTGGTTCCTCACTCTCCTCCAGGCTTGTGAAGTGGTCCTGACATCCACAGAAACACAAACTCACAAATCTACTCACTGCTTTCTAAAAAAAACTTTTCTCCTTATATTTTGTCTATGTAAGAGATGAGGTCTTAATATTTTTGACCAAACATTTAATGTATGTTAAATTTTAGAAAAACCTTAGGTGATATTTTGGTTCAAACGTGATCTGTATTAAGTTTTTTGTATCTAATATTTTATTTACCATATGGGGTGGTATTGTCATTAACTATCTCCAAAAGTACCGTGATATTTTGGACAGAAGAACTGTAAGAACCCCTCAGCGAGAAGGCGTTACTTTGGAAAGGGGAGTTACCATACGTCTTGCTCAATGAGTTACCTTGGGCCTTGCTGAAGAAGTTACCTTGTGCCTTGCTCGAGGAGTTACCTTGGACGTTGCTCAAGGAGTTACCTTGGGCCTTGCTTGAGAAGTTACCTTGGGCCTTGCTCGAGGAGTACCTTGGGCCTTGCTCGAGGAGTACCCTTGGGCCTTGCTCGAGGAGTAACCTTGGGCCTTGTTCGAGGAGTAACCTTGGGCCTTGCTCGAGGAGTAACCTTGGGCCTTGTTCAAGGAGTAACCTTGGGCCTTGCTCAAGGAGTTACCTTGGGCCTTGCTCGAGGAGTAACCTTGGGCCTTGCTCGAGGAGTAACCTTGGGCCTTGCTCGAGGAGTAACCTTGGGCCTTGCTTATGGCTTAAGGCCTTGCTTAGTAACTTCAGTGGACCAGGGATTTAAAGCCACAACCTTTAGATTGGTAGCCCAACACCCTAACCACTGAGCTACCACTATGTATACCCTTCAGGCTGATCTTTAAAACTTAAAAAGCCAAATTTCTCCAGTATAGCATATAGTTTAGGCAGCTTTCCTGCCTCCTAGTGAAGCAGCCTGCAAACTTTTTTTAGGTCCCTCATACCTGATGTAACTTAAGACTCATCCGAACTGCAGGTGCAACCACCTTCTGCAGCAGGTCCATATCAGCAAACACCCACTCGTCCTTTGTGGGAATACGGAAATCTCCCTTAAACAGGGTGCTAAAGCCATACAAGAAGGACTCCAAGCTGAAACAGATACAGATGGCTAGTTATTGTAATAAAACTAAGAAAATCATCTTTTTCTCTTGACAAACTCAACATGCTCAGCACATTCGCCTCTAAGCCCTGTGGATTCCCGGTTCGAATCCCGATCTGGGTGGAGTTTCCATGTTTTCCCCGCGTCTGCGTGGGTTTCCTTCGGGTTCTCCGGCTTTCTCCCACATTCCAAAAACAGTGTGTGTGTATGTGGCTAAGGGATTGTATACCCAGTGACGGATTGGTGCCCTTTCCTGGTTGTATCTGCCCAGCGGCCGAGATGTTCTCTCCTGGATGGGCATGGGGAACCCCACCAGACCCTAGTAGAGGAATATGTGGAAGAGAATGAATAAATGAATGAATGAATAATCCTTTACTAGGGTCGCGGGGTGGTTCCCCATGCCCATCCAGGGAAGAACGTTGTAGGCGCTGGGCAGATACCCCCCAGGACAGGGCGCCAATCTATCACTTTGGAACTTTGTGTTTGCTTTGGCATCGCTTATCTGTTTCCTATGCGCTCAATTATTCTTGAGACTATTAAATTAAACATAAATAGTATATAAGTATGTACCTGTTGGACATGTTATGAGATGCAGTTCCAAGACACCTCCTGCCCAGGACAGAAAGCGCGAAGCACAAAGTGACCAGTGGTGAATCCTCATCACAGTCCACGGGCTGAAGACCAAGACATTCAGACTGATGGTGTTAGATCACAGGGCATAAGGTATAAGGTATGCTGTCTATGAGACGGAGGTAATGTGTATATTAATCGCTTTCAATTTGACATACACTATATTGCCAAGAGTTTTCACTCAACTATGACTCACATAGGCGCTTAAGTGACATCCCATTCCTAATCCATAGGGTTCGATATGACGTCGGTCCACCCTTTGGAGCTACAACCGCTTCAACTCTTCTTGAAGGCTGTCCACAAAGTTAAGGAGTGTGTATATGAGGATTTCAGACCATTCTTCCAGAAGTGCATTTGTGAGGTCGCACACTGATGTTGGGTGAGAAGGGCTGGCTCTCAGTCTCCGCTCTAATTCAATCCAAAGATGTTCCATGGGGTTAAGGTCAGGACTCTGTGCAGGCCAGTAAAGTCCACAGCAGACTCTGTCCTCCATGTCTTTATGGACCTTGCTTTGTGCACCAGTGCGCCGTTATAAGGAAGAGGAAGGGACCGGCTTCAGACTGTTCCCACAAAGCTGGGAGCATGGAATTGTCCAAAATGCCTTGGTATGCTGAAGCATTTAGAGTTCCTTTCACTGGAACTAAGGGGCCAAGCCCAGCTCCTAAAAACCAACCCCACACCTTATTCCCCCCTTCACCAAACTTTACACTTGGCACAATGCACTCAGACAATTATCGTTCTCCTGGCAACCGCCAAACCCAGACTCATCCGTCAGATCGCCAGATGGAGCAGCGCGATTCGGCACTCCGGAGAACGGACCATGGAAACCCATTCCATGTAGCTCTCTGCGCATTCTGAAGGCCGCATGAAGTTTGGAGTTCGGTAGTGATCGACTCTGCAGAAAGTCAACGACCTTTTTGCACGAAGTGTGACCCCGCTCCGTCAGTTTACATGTCCTACCACTTGGTGGCTGAGTTGCTGTTGTTCCCAAACACTTCCATTTCCTTATAATCCAGCTGACTGTGGAATATTTAGGAGCAAGGAAATTTCCCGACTGGATTTGTTGCACAGGGGGCGTCCTATTACTGTTCTACGGTAGAATTCACTAAGCTCCTGAGAGCGAGCCGTTCTTTCACAAATGTTTGTAAGAACAGTCTGCATGCCTTGCTGCTGGATTTTATACCCTGTGGCCATGGAAGGGATTGCAACACCTGATTGTGATCATTTGGATGGGTGAGCAAACACTTTTGGCAACATAGTGTATATATAGATAAAGATAAACAGTATATATACAGAACATAGTTTACTATTGATGTGTTTATACAAGATTTTCATCTTTAGTATTCTGGCCCTCATCTCCCATTTGGGTCCCTTGGGGGGAAATGCTCCCGGTTGCAAGACATGAGGCCGCGTACAATAAGCAAAATTATGAATGAACACATGAGGACTATATTATTATACTAATGAACCCTTATAGACACAGCTGAAAACCATTTCAGGTGACTACCTCTTGAAGCTCATTGAGAAAATGCTAACAGTGTGCAAATCAGTAATCAGAACAAAGGGGGCTATTTTGAAGACTCTAGAATATAAAACACGTTTTGATTCATTCATTATCTTCCACTTAATCCTCTATGAGGGTAGTGCTGGAGGGTTGCGGTTTCTCCCCCATGCCCATCCAGGGTAAAAAATATTGGCCGCCGGGCAGACACACCCAGCACAGGGCGCCAATCCATTGCTGGATGCACACTCACACATACAAACACACACTATATTGGGCCATTTAGAGCATTCAATTTACTTGAAATCCATGTTTTTGGACTGTGGGAGGAAACCAGAGAACCCAGAGGAAAACCACGCAGACACGGGGAGGACATGGAACCCAGATTGGGATTCAAACCGGGAAACCCCCAGCACTGAGAGGCCAACCACTAAGCCACTGTGGCGCCCTAAATAAACCATGTTTTCAGTTATTTCACCTCTATGTTAAGTCCATAACTCCTCATTTGTTCATTCATACTTTTGATGCCTTCAGTGAGAATCTAAAATGTAAACAGTCGTGAAAATACAAAAAACGCATTGAATGAGAAGGTGTGTCCAAATTTTTGGCCTGTACTGTATATTACATTTAGTCATTTTTCAGACACTTTTATCCAAAGCGACTTACAAGTATCCCAACTTGGTTCGGATCAGAACACAGGGTTGATACAGCCCCCCTGGAGCAATGAGGGTTAAGGCTCTCACTCAAGGACCCACATTGGTAACTTCAGTGAACCTGGGATTTGAACCCTCACCTTCAGATTGATGGTCCACTGCCCGAACCACTGAGCTACCCCTCCCTTATATATATATGTGGGCCACTTATAGTTTACGTGCAGATAGCATTGAAACAAACATGAATGATCCATGTTGTGGGACATGTGGGCTGTATGAAGGTTTGAATTGAAGGTTTGAATTGAAGGTTTGGTAAGACAAATACTCGTACCTCCTCCAGTTTGCTGACACAGTGCTGGATCCACTCGAGGTAGACGGTGCAATAGCTGGCCCTGGTGACGCCCTGCAGGCAGTGGACGTAGTCTTCATCGATCTTAACACTAAACACCACTGGGTCTCTTTCTATATGATGCCATTTGCTGTAGGGTTGCAGGGCCTCGTGCACAGACTGCTCCTTAAGCCAAGTCTGCAGTTTGGGGTTGATTATCAGATAGTATATGATGCTCTAATCCCAAAGGATATAATGGAGACAAATGAAACATATATCACAAGTTATACATTTATACACAACATAATGGCTGGTGTCAGAGCCCAGCAATAAGGGTTAAGGTTTTGGCTTAAGAATCCATTTTGAAAACTTGACTGTCAGCCCAACGCACTGACCACTATGTCCTAGGTTCACGGCCCTCCTCCACCGCCCATCGCCAAATTTAGTTGGGTATCTGGGTCTTGAATTCAGTGAGCAGTAAGCTGATAATACCTTCAGGTAGTAGTTGATGAGCAGCTTGCGCAGGTCATACAGCTGCAGCATGGTGGCAGCGTTGTTCTCACTGACGCTGTAGCCCTGCAGCACATACTTGGTGGTCGTCAGCTCCCAAGCCAGCCAGCGCAGGTTAAACGCCGCGTTACACGAAAGGACGTGGGCCAGATGACCCGGTTCACAGCAGCAGCATCCTTCGTCCTCCTCAACACCCTCCGTGATGGCCTCCACCTCCCGCTGCTGGCAGTATGTACCTGGAACGATACTAGAAGGTGTAGTATTCCAGAGTACAAGGGTTAAAGAGAGAGCGAGAGTGTGCAGATGGCAGTCCATCCGTTTCTCCATATTATTAGCCCCCTTTTATGCTTGTTCTTTGATCAGGACCATGGACAGAGCAGGTACTTTTAGGATGGTAGATGATTCTATGATGATTCTATACAGTTCTAGGAACTACTGTCCCTTTTGTTACATCCACAAGGTGGAGCAATAAGGTAGATACATCGTACCTGATGTATGATGGGACTATTATTTATACACTGCTTAAAAAAATAAAGGGAACACAAAAATAACACATCCTAGATCTCAATGAGTAAAATATTTCAGTTGAAAATCTTTATGTAGTAGATAGTGGAATGCGTTGAGAACAAAATAACATCAAAATGAACAA
>JAOUQT010046727.1:0-21244 GCA_025769995.1 Xyliphius kryptos
GTGTGTGTTTCACTGCACGGATGGGTTAAATGTGGAGGACAAATTCCTCTGTGTGTAAGCACAGTAGGCAAAATGGATCACAAAAAAACAAAAAAAACAAAAAAATGTTTGGCATACAAGAATAAATTTGACATTTTATTAGAATAGTTATAAGATTTTTAACTCTTTCTTTTTTATCCATCACGCTATGGAGATGTGACACAACTGATGTGAAGTTTTTAAAAGAAGACTTTGAATTGATTACTTCCAAAACAAAAGTTAATCGAGAATTCTGTTTTGTTGTGCTTTGCCGATTTTGACTGTTTGGTGCTCGATATCATTAGATATCTGTTTGGTGCTTAGATATCATTTTTATGAAGAAACGCATCTCATAATTTCTACTCAACCAACAGCTGATCACTGCCCTGATCCTGGTACTCCACCAGGAGCCAGAAGAGAAGGTCGAGTTTTCGACATTGATTACAAAGTAATCTACCACTGTGATGGAAATTTCAAACTGATTGGTTCCAAAGAGCGTGTGTGTCAAGATGATGGTCAGTGGTCTGGAAAGGAACCTGAGTGCTACAGTGAGTAATAGTGGTACTATACAGTTTATGATAATAAGAAAAAAAAGACTGGATTTTACCGCATATTTTGTCAGATCCGACTCGCAAAGGCAACCAGAGACTCTTGTTGTATTATTTCAGCTGATTTCACCTATGACACACCCGAGGAAGTTGCAGAGGCATTTGGCAGTTCTTTAAAAACCACTTTAACTATGCATGAAGACTCAGGTACAGCATGAGTCCAGAAGTTTCAAATATGTATTTGTAATCTTTAATATTTATAAGGAAAATACTATTAATTTTTATATTATTTTACAGTGGCTCATTTTTGTTTTATTCATACAATGGCTGTTGTGTTTACTACAAATTTGCACCCCTAATGTAAAACATTTTAGGTCAATATCAAAAACAAATCAGATTGGACCAAGGAGGAAACCTTGACATCTACATTGCTCTTGATGCATCCAGCAGCATAAGTGAAAAAGATTTTAAACAGGCAAAAAGTATCATCATGCAGCTAATTGAAAAGGTAATAAAATAATTTTTGTCCCCCCCCCCTTAATTTAACAATATATAGTATTACATCAGTGTTGAGTCACTATAATATATTCAAATATCACTAACCCATTTTGCAAGTGATCACAATTAAATATCTTAATATTAAATTAAAACAAAATAATATACACAAATAATAAGCTAATCATTCAAGCTCACCATTATATACAAAAATGCAAAATACTGCACAAAATTTCCTCTTCATTTTTCTGTACTGAATCCCCATCCTGTTAACCAACAGATTAGCTACTATCAGGTCTCTCCAAACTATGAGATTATTTTTTTTGCATCGGATGTGGTGAAACTTATAAGTATGGATGAATTCAAAAGAAATAAAGAAAAGGAGCTGAAAACAATTATCTCAGAACTAGAAAATTATAAATTCACTGGTAAGTCATAAATTAAGCTGCTTAATACTGTACCGTCTGATTAAGTGCACTGTTTGTATAGTATTTAGAGATTTGTATTATCACTGCAGTTTTATTTTTAAAAAAATATGCCTCAAATATGTACAATATTTCACTCATTTAATACTTGTAGACTTTTGCTAAAGTTTATGAGAACCCCATAGCCTTTTAAATGCTTTTTACTTAGTGTCTGCAGAAACAATAACGTAGTCTAGAATTTAAAGGGGCAGAACTATTTTTATTATTCTCCTCTTGAATGCAGATTGATTTATAGAAATAGCATTTCTTCCCAGATCAAACAGCAGGCTAACTTTTCTCAACTAGATATTAACTAAAGTGGTTTGTTAGGTTGTTGAATTCAGGCATGAATGTAATATTCTGTAAAAAAAAACCATAATATTGCTAAACAAGGTAGTCAAAATATCTACTTTGTCTTGCTGTCACCATAAACTACACTATATTGCCAAAAGTATTCGCTCACCTGCCTTGACTCACACATGACATCCAATTCCTAATCAATTGTTTTCAATATGATGTCGGTGCACCCTTTGCAGCAAAAACGGCTTCTGGGAAGGCTGTCCTTTTGGGAAGTTTAGGAGTGTGTTTATTGGAATTTTTGACCATTCATCCAGAAGTGCATTTGTGGGGTCACACACTGGTGTTGAACAAGAAGGACTGGCTCTTAGTCTCTGCTCTAATTCATCCCAAAGATGTTCTATTGGGCTAAGGTCGGGACTCTGCAGGCCAGTCAAATTCATCTACCCCGTAATCTGTCATAAATGTCTTTATGGACCTAGCTTTGTGCAACAGTCATGTTGGAAGAGTAAGGGGCCAGCTCCAAACTGTCCCTAACTGCATTTAGAATCATTCAGAGTTCCTTTTACTGGAACTAAGGGGCCAAGCCCAGCTCCTGAAAAGCAACCCTACACCATAATCCCCCCTCCTCAAAACATTACACTTGGCACAATGCAGTTAGACAAGTACCATTGTCCTGGAAACCACCAAACACAGACTCGTCCATCAGATGCCAGATGGAGAAGTGCGATTAATCAATCCAAAGAACGCGTCTCCACTGCTTTAGAGTCCAGTGGCTGCATGACCACGGAAACTCATTCTATGAAGCTCTCTGTGCACTGCTCTTGAGCTAATCTGAAGGCCACATGAAGTTTGGAGTTCTGTAGGGATTGACTCTGCAGAAAGTTGGTGACCTCTTCGCACTGTGCATGTCAGCGTTTGCTGAGCCCGCTCCGTCAGTTTACGTGGCATACCATTTTGTTGCTGAGTCGTTCCCAAACACTTACATTTTCTTATAACACAGCTGACAGTTGACTGTGGAATATTTAGGAGTGAAGAAATTTCACTTTATTATTTTATACATGTGACCATGGAAGTGATTGGAACACCACATTCAGATCATTTGGATGGGTGAGCAAATTCTTTTGGCAATGTAGTGTATGTTTAAAATGTGCACCTGAGTTCAGGAAGTCTGCGCAATAAATAAACAGCATGAAATAAAATACAGTACATAAAATGAATAAAAGACACTGAACCATCAAAATTAAAGTAAGCAAAATTAGGGGGAAATAATTTCAAAATTATTTAATTTAAAATTTGTTTAATAATTAACTTACTATTTTATTTTCAAATTGTAATTACCTTAATATATTGTGTATTGATCTACTAATCCAATAACAGTTATTTCTTATACTAAAGCATTTCTGTATTGGTAGAATCGTTTTGTGGCTTCTTTAAAGCACATTGAGGAGTTATACTACGAAATAAATTTAAATGAAAATTAATTAACATTTCAAAAAAATGACCTGAGTCTAGAATAACACCATTAAGCTTTTTAATTGATTTTACAGCTAAGTATTAGGCAGCAAATTGACAAAACTTTGCTTGTTAACTTTTGATGCAGTAAATATACTGATGCAGTAAATAGACAAAAAAATATTTATTAAAAATTAACATATGCATTTTCAAGTAAACACCTTCGATACCAACTTCTTAATTATTGCATTTCTTTTTCAAATGTAATTTAATCCCACAGTAAAATTAAGTTAGTCTTTATCTGCAAAACGTTCTACCATCTTAAATTTAACTTCAGACATTGGGCCAATTGTTTACCAAAACTGCAATGAATAGATAAAAGAAAATCATTTAATCTTGGAAAGATGTGTTCTAAAGCTGCCAATCGAGTGGTAATAGTGCAATGCACATAGTCATGAAGACACGAGTAAGCTGTGTGATGTCACTTTTTGAGGTGATGACCTACTGCGCTCAAGTAAATGAAGAAAAAAATTTCTTTAATCGATTATGTACTTTTGTGAATCCTGGCTGCACAAATTTGTTACACCAAATGTGCATTTTGCCTGAGAATTATTACCTTTAATGTATTAATCTATTTCATTGTACTGTTGTTTTGAAATTGGCAGCAAGCAGACAACAATCAGGAACCAACATTGCCAAAGCATATGGTGCTATTGTCTCAAGCATCAGTTTTGAGAAGGCCAGAGATCCAGAAAGCTTCCGTGAAACTCACCATGTTGTAATAATGTTTACTGATGGTATTAATTCTTACAAGTTCAAAAGGACACAGAGTCTGAGCCGCTGAAAACTTTAGGCACAAATGTTTTACTTTATTTTACAGGGATAGCAAATATGGGTGTAAACCCAAAACCCAAAGTTGAAGAAATCAAGCAAATTGTGTTTGATGGAGATGTGAAACGGGAAAAATATCTTGGTTAGTAAGACACAAAATTATTATAAGGATGTGTTATTTTGTGTAAAAGACACATTTAATGTACGTTAACTACAGATTTATATCTTAATGAATCAATATTTGATATTTGTTTCATATGAATAAATGACAAACGTAGATAAAGCAAGGTCATGGTGTATTATTGATGCAGATACTAATACAGATCTTTTACAGATCTTTATGTCTTCGGAATGGGTGCCGATGTTCTGAAACAAGAACTTGATCAATGGGTAACAAAAAGAGATGACAACGACAAACATCTCTTTCTTCTTAAGGACATTACAATGATCCAAGAAACATTAGATCAAATGATAGGTAATTGTATCTTATATTCTTTTTAAAATGCTGTCAAATTAATACCATCATTAAAATGTAATGTTTATGAAAAAATGATATTAAAAAGGTAACTTGGCTTGAAATAAATTTTGCTTGTAGACTCTGTTCAGTTACCCATCCAGCATATGTCCACACAGCTCATTCATGTAAATGTCTTTTGAAAACTGGGCACAATTTTCACATTTTGTAAACTTTTTAAGATCAACCAGCAGCTGTTTTTTATAATCTATGTAACATAAAGAATAATTTATGAGATTACATTTGGCACAAACACACACTTTGGTGATCAAATATCCTGTTACTGTGACCATATTGTTTTCTTGCAATGCCGTCTTTTTTTTGATGATATAAATACTCAAAACAAATTTGTATTACTTTTGATATGAACATCCACTTCAGCCCCAAAAAACATTTATTTGAATTAAAAAATCAAAAGTCATAGGTATCTCATATTATCTCATTATCATGTGCTTAATTCTCTAGCCAGGGTCTTGGGAGGGTTTCCCATGCCCATTCAGGGGAGAGTGTTTTAGGAGCTGGGTAGACACACCAAGGACAGGGCGCCCATTTATTTTTTGGCACTTACTCACTCAAACAGACATACACACTATGTGTGGCAATTTAGAACAGTCAAATAAATCTATTTCAGGATAATTTGTTATTTAAATAGGATAAGATAAACCTTGGGCAGCCCGGTGGCTCTCAGTGCTAGGGAATCCCGTGCTGGTATCCCGACTTGGGTGGAGTTTTTATGTTGTTGTGTTCGCGTGGGTTTTTCTGGGGTCTCCAGTTCCTCCCACAGTCCACAAAAACATGGATTTAAGGTGAGTTGAATGCTCTAAATTGCCTTATTTACTGTGCTTGTGTGTGCAGCTGTATGAGTGAGTGGAAGATGCTTTACAGAGTTCAAAGCCTAAACTCCAAAGAGCAAGCCGAAGCCACAGTGGCAACAAAAACGTGGCTCTTCACTAATCTTAATGCTGATTTTCTCTTTCCCTAGATGAGAGCACAAGTGTTAGTCTGTGTGGACTTTACAGAGACTATGATGATGGTACTAAATCAGCCAAGCGGCTCACATTCCCCTGGCTAATAAAGATTGTTGTGACTGTGAGTAATGTTATTACATTAGTTCACATGGTTAATTTTGTTTCTGATCCTTAAAACATCATGATTTACCCCAGAAAATTACTAAGATTGTGTTTTATATAAAAAATGTAAAAACTTTTTTAAAAGGAGTCTGATTTATTTTCTCGCCTTCGCAGCATGCTGATGGCACAATAGCACACTGTTTAGGATCACTAGTCACTCCAAAGTTCATTCTTACAGCGGCCCACTGTTTCAGGAGTGGTGTTACTACTGAAAACATTCAAGTTGAGACACCAAGTGCTAGAGGTACAATAAGTGGAAAGTAAGATTCCACTTAAAAAGTCTTTTTGGATTTATTATTTCATAAACATACAGTGCAATATGATAATTGTATGCAAATATATGCACTTGTCATTATAATAATGTGTTAAATGGACTTGTGCACACACAAAAACGAACAAAAGAAAGTTTTTCCTTTAGTCTGTGCTTTATGATGTACATATTATTATTAGGTTTGTATAAATACTTTAATTTACAGTCATTTCTTTTGGTTTTCATTAAAAGCAAATGGTTTGTCAAAGGTAAAGAGATTCATAATTCATCCTGGTTACAACAGCAAAGGAAAAGTGAAAGAGGGCATTCAAGAATATTATGAATATGATGTAGCTCTCATTGAATTGGAATCAAGTGTAGTAATCAGTGCTGATCTCAGGTGAGAAATTACTTTAATTTTACTTTGTCATGAGCCGCTGACTTTCAAAATAGACATAACATTTTTTTTCCGTATGTGCACTCTAGAACCATCTGCATCCCCTGCACCAAGGAAACCAGTGAAGCTTTAAAATTATCCAGCAGTGATGTAACATGTCAAAAACAAAGTGAGTTGAAACAATAAGTCTGTTGGTGACATGCCAAACTCAGATACATGTTTAATTAATTTAGAGCAGTTTGTTAAGCCTGAAAACCCTTGAACCTTCTTTCTTATGTATATTACTGCTACATATCTTATATAGTTGACTTTTGCTTACTTATTATGTGTTATGTTGTTAGACATACAAAAATATCATCTACTCATTATTTTTTAAAGAATTATACACATTTGAACAGGGTAAATTATCACTGGGACTGTAAAATGATTATTTTAAACCTTTTTTTAGACAGGTTTATTTCTGTAAAACACCTTCCAACACCTGTCATGACTGGAAGTTTTGATTCACAGACCTGACATTCAGTCATCTTTTTTCTATTGGCATCTGTAATAACATCTGAATTTGAATTTAGTTCAAAATGAGCCCACGGTTAAAGACAGAATAAATAATCACTAAAAGTTCAATAATAGGAAAAACGCCAGCAAGAGGCAAAAACAAGTAACAAACTAAAAAATATATATTTGAAAATGTATTCATATATATTGTATAGGTGTGGTAGCTCAGTGGTCAGGATGTTGGGATAGCAATCTATAGGTTCTGGGTTCAAATGCCAGGTCCACTAAAAATTACCAACGTGGGTAACCTTGAGCAAGGCCCTTATCCCTCATTGCTCCAGGGTTACTGTATCTACCCTGTGTTCTGATCACAACTGTCGAATGGGATAATTGTAAGACGCTTTGGATGAAAGCATCTGCTAAATGACCAAATATCAATATTTTAAACTCTGGTTTAATTGCATGTGTGAAAAGTGGATACAACTAATACCAACAGGAAAATAATTTGAATGTCACTTTTTAGCCATAAAAATTAATAAAAGGAACCAGAACTATTTATTTATTCATGGATATCTAGTTTTCCATGTCCATCCTCATTTAGTGGAGAACGTTTTGGGCACAGGGCATTGTGCCAGTTTATCGCTGGGCACACACTTACTTACACAGACACAAACAATATATACAGTTGGAACAATTTAGAGCAGGTGGTGAGGAAATCAATGAAAACCCAAGCAGGTACAGGGAGAACATGGGGAGAACATTGACCCTAGTACAGTACATCTTACAATGATTGGTGACATTCAAGTTAGTTTTTTGACTTGCTGCTTTAATCAGAAAAATAAAAATATGAAACTGATTGTAACAGATAATTTACCGTAACATGTCAGTATTACATATAATGTTTATATGATGGCCAGATGTTTGTGGCCTGATGGGTTTCTTTTGTGCTGTCTTACAGGAGATTTGCTGATGAAGGGGGATTTTGTAAAGGCCTATTTTATGTCAAATGACTATATTAGTAAAAAAAACAGTATACATATCAAACAGGGCCAACAGGTAAATAAAACCATAATGTGTTTTACATTACAGTCCTTGAAATAGTACATTTTTTTTATTATTTTTTTGTTAATGTAGATCCCTATAAAACACAATCCCATCTAAATGATTTATTTAATCAACATGTAATTATTTGATTTGATGTAGCCATTTTTTTCCACTGAGCTTTTTTGAGTTTATTTGAATTGTTTTGATTTTCACAGTATTCATATTATTTACTCTATTTTTTTCATCTTCCTCCCCTATTGTTTAGAGAGATGCCTGTATCGAAGATACCAAAAATATGTTAAATGTCACAGAACATATTGCACAAAGTATAATTACGGATAACTTTCTGTGTTCTGGTGGAGTTTCCCAAAACCATAAAGATGATCTTACTTGCAAGGGTATTTTCATTTTTTAGTAAAATATATACTAAGTTTCTCTATAACAATTATGTGGTAAAGTTTATAGTTTTTACTACTACATTTGTTGATGTTTTAACAGGAGATTCAGGTGGTGCTACAATTGTGGAGCAAAAATATCGTGTGATCCAGGTTAGTAAAAAGAAAAAATGTGTACTTTTTCATTTTAATACTTTTTTTTATTATTATGGGATTGGTGGTTAGAGGCAAGAAATTTGTTTTGATATCAATTCTCAGCCTTGAGAAAAATTCCAATCTGTGTGGAGTTTGCATGTTCTCCCAATGCCTGCATGAGTCACTCAAGTGAGTTCACACATCGGCTTCCTCTGACATACTTAGAAAAGCTACTTACTAAAGCTGTAGACAAACAAATTGCTGAGTCTAACTAGTTGTATAGCCAATTAAATTCATTATACACCACCAATTGAAATCTATTATATTTTAACCTAAATCATCCATTCATCTTCCACTTAATCCTGTACATGGGTCACAGGGGTCTGGACAGATACGCCCAGGACAGGATGCCAAACTATTGCTGGGCACACACTAATTTACAGAGTGGGGCAATTTAGAGCATTTAATTATTCATTTAATCCTTGTTTTTGGACTGTTGGAGGAAACGAAATGGGAATCCCTAGTACTGAGAGGCGAACGTGCTGACCACTAAGCCACTGTGCCACAGTTCTTTCACATATAAGAGAAAACATTTTTAACTAACTACTTCACATTGATCTTGATCTCAAACAGATTGGAATTATCAGCTGGGGTCTAAAGGATGTTTGTGCAAATGGAGAGCACCACGATGAAAAAGCCAGAGACTTCCATATAAATCTTTTCAGTCCAGAAGTACAGACCTTTCTTAAAAAATACCTTGGAGATGAAAAAATAGGTGCCCCGCTAAACTTTATATGAGGAAAAATGCTTTATTTTAGTGCATGGCTGAATAAAATAATTGGCTACCTAATAAAAACAATACACCTTTGTCATTAAAAGCCAAAATGTTGTGTTTAATTTCAGTTAATGTTTGTTTTTAAATTAGTTGGATAAGTTTTAATCTTTACAATGCTGTAAATATGCTAATACACATTTGTAATTAAATGTTTTGTCATTATTTGTGATTATTTTGGAGTAATTTCATCTAAAACAAACTGTTCATCATCGGCTTCATATTATTTATTATCTAAATTGTGATACTTTTGACCAAAGCACAAATCTAATTAGTTTAAATTTAAATACTGTTCATGAATTTGTTCAAGCTCATATAATTCAACAATAAGATCGTATATAGTTTCAATAGTTATAATAACCAATAGAACTATTTATCTATCATTTTATCGCTGTTTATTGGCTTCCTGTAGCTGCTTGCATTCGGTACAAGCCACTGACTTTGGACAAACTCTGAGTCTGTCCCCTCTTACCTTCAATCAATTTTTCTAATTACACTTCAACTCGTTTACTGTGCTTTAGTGATTCAAACTCACTGTGTTGCTAATTCTCCCTACGTATTTTTTTTTCACTGTTAAATGGTGGAACGATCTTCCTCACACTGTCTGTGTCACAGAGTCACTCAGCATTTTTAAGAAACATCTGAAAACACATCTCTTCCACAAGCACTTGCTATGAATGAAATAAAATTAAACAAAAAGCCAAATGTCCAGGTTTATTATACTACAGTGTAGCTTTTTTTTCCCCTTAACTACTGACTTTTGGTATTCTTTCATTTGTAAATCGCTTTGGATAAAATCTTCTGCTAAATGACTAAATGTAAATGTATAATTAAGTTTAGTTACAAGAGAGTTGTTTGGGGAGTGAGTTGGGCAACAGTTTGTAATGTGTCAGTAATTGAAGGATCATTGCCGTTATGATTTAGCTCCAGAAAGGGCGAGGCAGCTTAGTTGTTTGGCTGTTGGGCTATTAATCTGAAGGTTGAGTGTTCAAACCTTCAGATTCAGGTGTACAAAGCTTGAACCAACATGGGTCCTTAAGTATTCTTCATGAAGTGTAGATCAACAATACAATCTAAAATGTTTGAAAGCTTTACTATGAAATCTCCAATATGGTATTTTTTTGTTTATACTGTATGTATATAGCCATAAATAATTTCAACATACTTCATACAAATATAAAAAAAATGGTATCACAAACTACACTGTGATTTATTTTAACAGCTGTAGTCCAGTAAATTGATGCAAGTGAAAATGTTTTGTCTTGATTTAACTAATTTAAATAAAACGTAGCTTAGTTACAGGACTTCATAACCTTTGCCCCTGAAATAATCATAACATGACCGGGAAAAGGTAGTCACTTTATAATGTCAATAGTTTGTTAATCAGTGACCTTTAATATTTATCTTTTTGTCAAACTGTAACCCTCTAGGTATGTGAGCCAATTTTGCCACTGAGAAGTAAAATAAGGCAAAAGTGTTTTCGAGTTCTTACTTTTAATATTTGAATTCTGAATTCATGAATTAAAAGTCAGAATTCTAAGATGCTTTTGCCTTTTTTTTCTTCTTAGTGGCAGAAATTGGCTTTCATTGTTTCATAGGTTCACAGATATACAAGAATATTATGTGTTATGCATACACAATTATTATTTATTTATTCATGTACTGGGTAACTTGTCCTTTGCTTAAGGAGGTTGAGTACCCCACTGAGCCTTGGGCCTCCCTTTCTTCATAAAAAACATAACAGGGACTTGCTACTGTCACTTCAGCTTGTTCTTTGGCGGTTTACACTGTAAAGCAGCTTTTGACAACGTGCTGTTGTAAAAAGTGCTATATGAATAAATTCCTTGAACTTGAACCAATGTGGGTCCTTAAACAAGGCCCTTAACCCTAATTGCTCCGAGGATGATATACAGTGTATCACAAAAGTGAGTAAACCCCTCACATTTATGCAGATATTTAAGACTTGCTTGAGACCATCTGGACCAAATAAATTAATTTTGGTCTCATCAGGCCATAGGACATGGTTCCAGTAATTGTCTTTAGCAAACAATTTGTGGACTTTCTTGTGTACAGACTTAAAAAAAAAACTTCCTTCTGGGGTAACAGCCATGTAGACCAATTTGATGTAGTCTGCGTAATATGGTTTGACCACTGACAGGCTGACCCCCCTAACTCTTCAATTGCTGCTGCAATACTGACAACACTCCTGCACCAATCTTTCAAAGACTGCATTTGGATGTAACACTGAGTATGTGCACTTAGCTTTTTTGGACGACCAATTCGACGAGAGTTCTGAGGGGACCCTGCTTTTTTTAAAATGCTGAATCAGTTTCAGAGTCTCAAGATCCTCAGAGAGTTCTTTGCCATGAGGTGCCATGTTGGTACTTTCAGTGACCAGTATGAGAGAGTGAGAGAGCTGTACTACAAAATCAAACATATCTGCTCCCTATGCACACCTCAGACCTAGTAACACTAACGAGTCACATGACATTTTTTACAAGCAGTGCTCAATTTGAACATTTAGGGGTGTACTCACTTTTTGTTGTCAGTGGTTTAGACATGAATGACTGGCTGTATATTGAGTTATTTTGAGGAAAGAATAAATTTACACTGTTACATAAGCTGCATACAGACTACTTTTAATCATGTCAAAGTGTCACATTGTCAGTGTTGTCTCATGAAAAGATTTTAAATATTAAATATATTAAATATCTGCAAAAATGTAATGAGTGTACTCACTTTTGTGATGCACTGTATCCACCGTGTTCTGACCCCAACCAGGTTGGAAAACAAAAAAATATACAGTAAATAGTAAATTGTAATGTTACAAAAGTGTTTTTATCTATCAGTAACCAAATATATTGTGCTTGTAACATACTTGGCCAAATAAATCTGCTTCGGATTCTGATTCTATCTGTTATTCACCCTCCAGACCAGTTGGCGACAGTAATGGTCAGCGAGGTCTTGATTTTCAAAGCTCCTTTTGCCTCTTTGTACGCATGCGTCTTTTTTTGTTGTTGCTATAGAAACACAGAAAGCCGATATAAGGATTAGCGTTGAGTGGTATTTTCCTCTCAAGACAGCTAGCGTTTAGAATTAACCTCTGCCATGTCCTCAAATACGATGGAGCTAAAAGACAGGTAAGAAAGCCCGTCAGCGATTTACACTAGAAGAAAACCCAACGGCATATCCGTTAGCTAGCTCTCTAAATAAGCATTAAACTATTTTAAACACGTTTTAACCTGCTTTTTACCTTAATACACACCAAACGTAAATGTATTTAAAAAGAAGTGTAACTAACGTGTTACTTAATAGTTTTTAATTTTGTGCACTGTGCTTTGATAAGCACGTTAGCTGTTGGTGTGTTGTCACAACGTGTCTGTAATAACATCAGAATTTCAGTTTAGTTTCAGTTAAAGACAGAAATTTAAAACAGATTGTGAATACACTGAAAGCTTAATTATACAACAAAAAGTTAACAAGAGGCAGAAAACAAGCAACAAATACAATAAAAAAGTTATATTTTAAGTTCTGGCTTCACTGCGTGTAGGAAAGGTGGATACAACTAATACTAACGGTTTTAATTAATCTGAATGTCACTTTGCACTCATAAGATGGAATAAGGGATTTCCCATACCCATTGTGGGGAGAACATTTTGGGTGTAGGGCAGATACAATCTATATCTATAGCTAGATCACCTTGAATCCATGTTTATGGACTGTGGGAGGAAACCAGAGAACCTGGAGGAAACTCATTTGGACACGGAGAACATTTGAAACTCCACCAAGATTGGGATTCGAACCTGGATCTTCAGCACTGAGAGGAGAACATGCTAACAACCGTGCTACCATAGTTGTAAACTATTTCATCTACCATTTTATCGCTGTCCATTGGCTCCCTGAACCTGCTAGCATTCTGTACAAGGCACTGACTGGCCTACAAGACAATCTCTTGATCTGTCCCTCTTACCATCAATGTATTTTGGATAGAGTGTTAGAGGGGACACAGCCAAAGATTGTCCTGTAGGCCAGAGTCAGTGCCTTGTACTAATTCTCACTCCGTATTGTTTACCACTGCTAAATGGTGGACCATACTACAGTGTTTCTGGTTTCTCCTTGTTTTTCTTTCTCATTTGTAAGTCACTTTGAATAACAGCGTCTGCTAAATGACGAAATGTATACCTTAGTTTAGTCACAAGAGTATTGTTTGGGAAACAATTTGTAATGTGTCAGTTGTTAAAAGTTATTTGCTGTTATGATTTACATCCATAGAGGGCATGGTAGCTCAGTTGTTTGGGTGTTGGGCTATTAATCTAAAGGTTGGGGGTTTAAACCTTCAGATTCAATTACTCTGAGGTTAGCAATGTGGGTCCTTAAGCAAGGCCCTAAACCCTTCATTGCTCCATCATTGACATATTATTCTGGCCCCAACCATCAAGTTGGAGTATTTTTGAGTTGATTTACATAAAAGTTTCTGCAAAATAATGTAAACGTAACATATTCTCTTTTTTCACAGCACTGTGTCCAGTTCCAAATGGCTTGATGCTCACTATGATCCAGTTGCCAATTTATATACATTTACCTCCTGCATCAGTAAGTCCTGTTACAAAAGCATTACATTTCCTAGAATTACTGTAAATTGATGTCAATCATTTACCGTCAACAGCGTTGGCAGACCTGCATGGTGATGGGGAAAACAAGGTGAGCTGCCAGCTTTGAATTACAATGCTGTTAAAATGTTACCTGGTCAGTTCTCTGAGATGCCTTTTGTGTTCATATTCACCCAAAATAGTTTGTGGTGGGAGATCTTGGTTCAGGAGCGAGTAACATGAAGCTGAAGGTGTATCGAGGCACCGGGCTGCTTAGTGAGAACACGCTGCTCGATCTACCTACGGGTCTAGTCTCCTTCTTAATGGACCAGCATGAGCCTCGGACTCCAGCTATTGCTGTAGCTTCTGGTCCTTTTATTTACATTTACAAGAACCTGCGACCTTACTTCAAATTTACGCTTCCCACATTGGAGGTCAACCCTCTGGAACAGGACGTGTGGAATCAGGCTAGAGAGGTGAGAAATTTATACACACCTAGCTCTCTGTATATCAGTCCTGCTAATATACAGAGCATACCATCATGCTTTTAGTGCTGTGACAATTTACTGCACTACAAAAATGTAGACATGAGAAAGCTTTCATGTAAAACAGATTTACTTTTTCCTAGTAAAGTTTTGCACAGTTTTGTTTATTTTTTCCTAAAAACATGTGCCATTTTATTAGTTCATAAGTATAGCCGATTTGCATAAACATTTAGATTTTTAGACATGAATTCCTTAATCCAAGTGTGCCCAATACATTGGTCTATCGCATAGTGCACGTTGGTAGATCGCTGTGTAACACTCCACAGGTCTGTGGAATGAAGGATGCAGGGGACAGATGAGTGTCTCTGTAACTGCTCTTATCACTACGGTCAAGCTATCAGCGCTTTAAATAGGAAGACGCAAATATACACACACACACACACACAGTTCACAAACCAGGGAATAAACATACATGGGAGAAGCTAAAGGGGAGGATTCACATCTCCTGCTGAATACAGATTGCAAACTGACATTCAAAATTCAAGTGCCTTTGTTAAGCAGTTTTGGAACTTGCTGGCTGAGGACAGCATTTTTTGGCTCAACCGACTTATGTAAATCAGCCTTTTCCCCACATGAAAATTATGCAGTCCAGATATCAGTTCATCCTAACTGATGATCATTTGGAAGCCTGTGTGAGTATTGGCATCAACAGATACTGCCCAGACTCCTCACACCATGCTGACACAGTGCAAATCATAAGAATAAAACAGCTTTTTTAGCTTTGTATTGCTACTAATATCAACATTGTAAAAAGGTTTAGACATTAAAGCCTAAATAGATGAGTCCTGGTACATTATGATGATCTGTCACCACTGGAGAAAGTAATCTATATATTTACATATTTATGTGTATGTTTGTATATATATATATAAATAAACTTTAATTACAGCAAAATACGTGTAAAGATGAGAAAAGTAAGAATAGAAATTTTAATTTATAAATGGGATAGAATTACAGTAGAATTTCAAAATTATCTCAGACCAGAAAAGTATTTGCACACCTGATTTAACCAATATTTAAAAATCTTATGAAAACAGATTATGTTCAGAATTTTGATGTAAGTCATTTTTTAAGACGTAATTGAAGTTATATTCAGAAATTATTTCTATAAGTTGCAATACATTATATCCTTCAGTCCTAAAAATACTAACATGCCATAGTGAATGCACAAATAGTTGGAACCAGAACTCTTATATTGAAAAGTTAAACATTTTTTATGTTCAAGAAATACTGTGAAAATTAAGTCAGTCAGTGTGATCTAGAAATCATTCAAAACTATTTTAATATTAAAAAGTGGTACTAGTATATAAACTTGTCACACATCAGAGACACATTACACTTCAGATACAGACTACTTACATACTCTTTATGTGTTTGACATTATTACTTTAAACATTTTAAAAGTTAAAATCTTAAAGCAAGTAAAAAAAAATCTTCTGAGCAATTTAAGACCTCATCCAGCTCATTTAGCCATTTTTTTAGCAGTTGACATTGTAAACTGTAAAAGTTACATACTTATTTTACTTTTGTTTTAAGGATATGATTGATCCAATGGCGCTGAAGGAATTGCTAGAAGGTTTAAGGTAAGAGGTTTGTAATGTGTTAAATGAACGCATTGCTTTATTTGTAGAGCATTATATAATACGCGTGCATTTTTTTTTTTTAATACTGGTTCTTTAGAGATAAATCTGAGATTCCGCTTTCAGTCATATCTCTACGGTAATAATCTTCAGAATTTTTCAACAATGATTTGTTTGCTTTATATTTTCTTATTTAGGTATATGTACAACTTATCATGTTATTTTCAGATTTCTCATGCTTGAACCTCAGGATATGGAATCATATGTAAACCTTCACAAGCAGCAGCCCATACGTAGACAGGTGAAATGATCCACTTTGTAAATTTAAAAACTTTTAAATCCTATAATAGCACTATGCTGTAAATGTAAACCAGTTATATAACAGTTCTGTTTACCCTCAGACGGTTATTACATGCATAGGGACCTTGAAGAAGAACATGGCGGATGATGATGCAGTAAGCTGTCTGGTAATTGGGACAGAAAGCCAGGATGTTTATATTTTAGATCCAGAGGCCTTCACCATTTTATCTAAGGTCAGTTAAACTGAACTGATTTTGAGTTGCTATACCTGCATCCATGAATGAATGCATTCTTAAACCTCTATAACATTTGTCAAAAGCCTTTGTTAATGGACATAGATGTTCATAAACATGGTCATAAATTGTTATAACAATTTTGCATAAGGTGTAATAAGACCATAAATATACAATAAAGTAATGTAAAAAAAATAAAGAGCCATATGAACTTATTTAAACTTGTGATTCTTTGGATGTTTAGACATTCTTTCTTAAAACAAGATGACTATACCTTACTTGAAGTCTGTAAAGCGCATTTATAAGCTTTTATTAATCATTCTGTTTTACATATGCAGTCTCTTTCAAAGAAATAATTAATGACAACGCTTTATGCTTGTAAAGAAAGCTTATAAGCTGTTTTAAACAGTTATGAGCACTTGGGAAAATCATGCATTAAACACAAAATTTCTAAGGCTTTTTGTCACTGGTTTCTATAATTTCTATAATAAGTCAATTAACAAAAAATATATTTTTAATGTATTATGTCACTTTATGTTACAAAGCCTTATTTCATGTTCTTATAGCACTTAAGTGTGTTTGTAAACATCTATGGATCAACAGTGACACAATTTTATTACAAGTATAAAATTATTTTATAAAGCTTTCCAAATGTGTTAATAATGCATAATGAATACCACATTTATGTAAAGTGTTACCAGTTTATTACTATTATTGTTATTTGAAGTAACAAGCATGTAAGAAAAGTATATTTTATTATTAATACCTTTATTTGCGGTCTGAGCTCATTAGTCTACATGTGAATGTCAGTACTAGTACGTAATGCAGCAATTCCTGTTATGGAAACACTTACATTATCTATATTATGACACGGCCGAATCAGTTTTAAAATAATAAAAAGCAATTTAATTGAACACACATGATTGTCTCTTAGGATTTCTTTGTATATCTGTTTTTTTTTATAATATTTAATTTTGTGTTCATACTTAATACTGGATGGATTCTAATCTTTATAAGTAAAGAGTCTGAATGTAATAACTGCATATTTACGTTTTAACTTTTAAACCTATTTAATCAGGAATAACTGTTGTTTATGAGTGTTATCTTGAAATTGTGTGATTCCAGATGTCCCTACCCAGTGTTCCCACATTGATGGATGTGACCGGTCAGTTTGATGTGGAATTTAGGATCACAGTTGCCTGTCGCAATGGAAACATTTACATACTCCGCAGGTATGCAGACATGTTTACACTGCTGCACGTGTGAGTGTATAAAAGCAATAAGGCAAAAGGGTGTGCATTATTGTGAATAAATCACAGAAAAGAGGACGTGTGGAATCAGGCTAGAAAGGAGAGAAGTTTATACACACCTAGCTCCTAGTCCTGCTGATATACAGAGCATACCATCATGCTCTTAGTGCTGTGAAAATTTATTGCACCACAAAAATGTAGACAAAGCTTTCATGTAAAACAGATTTACTTTTTTCCCCAGTTAAGTTTCGCACAGTTTTATTTTTTGTTTCTTTTTAGCTTTTTTTTTCTAAAAAAAAAAAAAAACAAACCGTGCCATTTTATTAGTTTATAAGAATAGCCGATTTGCATGAACATTTATGCAAACATGGTCACACTGCTGCATGTGTGAGTGTATTAAAGCAATCAGGCACGAGAGTGTGCATTATTGTGAATAAATCACAGAAAAGACGTGCACGTGAAGTAGAGTACACTTACACCTCTTTCCCATTATTTATTTACAATATTACATAACCTCAAGTGACTTATTGCTTTTATAAATCAAACATACTACACTTAAAAAACAAGGTTTGATTCATAAATGCATTAATAAACTGGTCATATTCCATGGCATAACCCAGTTTGTTTTTTTTTAAATAGTATAAGGTTTCTGGTTTCTCTAACAAATACTGCTATTCAGTGGCCAAATTACAGAACGCAATTAAAAAAAAAAAACTGGAAAATATTGTATTGTATATCTAATATGCGAGTTCATCCCTGTGGTGACCCTTTAATAATAAAGGGTAAAATGCAGAAAAAAGGGAAATACGATATCATGGATTGATAGGGATGTGAAACGCTCAGAGGTGTGCAATTTTTGTCAAAAATGTCACGGCTGGATAACCCACTCCAATTTAAGGAACGGAACTACTCGATTTCTAAATAATAAAAAAAATTTTTTCCTAAAAAACAAGAACGCAAGGGAGGTTTTCCTTGCCACTGTCACTGCAGCTTGCTCCGTTTCCGGCTTAGAACACTTTAAAGCTGCTTTAAGGCTATGTGTTATTGTTAAAAGCCTACTGTAAATATTTAGTGGAATTACTGATTTAAGTCTGATGTTCTCCTGCTTTTTCTTGCAATTTAGGGACTCCTCAAAACCAAAATATTGCATCGAGCTGTCCTCTCATCCCGTGGGGCTTGTAAGAATGGGGAAGAATGTGGTGGTTGGCTGTGCTCAGGAAACTCTACAGAGTTACACTCAGAAGGTCTTTAATACTGTTTTATGGTTTATCCATAAATGCTGTGTATTTCTATCTAAATGTTTTATAGATCTAGTTATATAGTTTCATTGAACAGTTATTAAGAAGTCTGTCTGACCTGGGCTTGTAATGAACATCACCAGGTGCTTGGAATCTTTCTCTTAAAAAAAATAAAAAGTTGCCAGATCAGGGTTGATGGTGCTGCAGTTTAGCTGTTTTGTCCTAAAAATGCTGACTATGTTGCTTATTTGTAAGTTGCTTTGGATAAAAGTGTCTGCTAAATGACTAAATGTATATGTATTCTCTCCACGTGACGTCTGGACACATTAAAAAAAGTCTGCCACCTCAGCGGACTTGGTATTCAAAAGCTTTATGATCTGCACTTTGGTTGGTGGTTGAATCTTTGGCATGTTGTCAGAGGTCTGGTTGCACTTCATATGAAAGTCTGGTGTGCTGAGGTTCTGTTTATACATGCTTGGAAATTATTTTAATTACATTATTTGTTTCAGGTGACCACTAATATGTGATTGGTTAAATCATTTAAAGACACGATGAGACTTTTGTCTTTGCAAAAACAGCTGTAATGAGCTTTTCCAAGCTTTGCACCCATTTATTATTCTGAAAGCCCTTGACAATAAAGTGAACCATATATTGTAACAATTGATTAAAAATAAAGTTATATATAATTTTAAGTTACTGTATCCTTATGTGTTTGGACTTTTGTCATGGACTGTATAATACAAGGTGTTTGGCATGTGTCATTTCCATAGCGATTGGCGTGCGGGTAGAGTGGAGGGGATAAGGTGGGGCACTTGAATTATAGAGATTGGCATGTATGTAGAGTAGAGGGAATGACGCAGAATGCTTGGTGTATAGCGATGAGTGTGCGGTTAGCGTGGAGGGGAAGTCGCTTGGCATATAGCGATTGGCACGTGGGTAGAGTAGAGTTCCATTAAGATGTAATTGAAGAAAGTAATCTCTTTTTTTTTTTTGTCTGTAAATATGTTCGCCGCCTGGGCGTTCAACGTGTTATATAGCTAGAACCTATTTTCTCCCCAACAGTTAACTGCAGCCAATGAGCAAAGTTTAGAAAATGTAGCTCAGCGTCTAAGTAATACAGTTTCAATAGTTATTTTTCATTCTCATTACGATGTAAGAAAAATTAATAACTTAATATTTCACAGTTTTAAAATTGGCTTTTTTAAAATTATGTATTTATTTATATTTAAAGATATTTTTTTTATATTGATGATATGTTAACAGATTATGTTTTTGTGATTCCTCTAAATGTAAAGGGAAAGAAACTGTGGATGCTCTATCTGCCAGCTTCAGTCACTACAATGGCTATTCTTGATCTGCCCACAAGAGGATTCCAAGCTGTCTTAGTGGCTCTGGCTAACTGTGAGGTGCATGTGTACAGAGACAAGAACTTAGTCAGCACCATCAAAACACAGGTAAACATAAAAACTTGGAATGCAGGCATTGTAGTAATACATAATACTGTCATATGCAGATCACCTATTCCAACTTCCTGTTACAGGATGTGGTAACCAGCATTTGTTTTGGTCGCTATGGTCGAGAGGATGGAACCCTAATTATGACCACTAAAGGTAATAAATTGTATGGCTTTTGGCTGTTTGTTTAATGCAAAAAAACTTTATGATGAAATCAAGATGACGCAATGATACAAGGGGTAGTGATGTCACCTCACAGAAATTAGGGATTTAATTTGTAAGAGATCTTTTTTGCATGGAGTTATTATGTTATTCTTGTTCCTACATAGGTTTTCTTTTGAAATGTCAGCTTTGTTCTATATTATAAATCAGGGGTCAGTAATCGGCGGACCATGTCCGGACCCAGAAGTACTGCAGACCCAAACGGGTAAACTATTGTTTTTATTTAATTGACAATTATTTTAACTTCTCTTAATTTTGCGCTATGGGCTTCACAGTGCAGTTGACTTACAGACCAATTGCGTGCGTTGTATATTAACCAATGGCGCTCCAATAAGATTTATGCATTTTCGGTATTACTAAATAATTTTTATTCGTAAGTGAATGGTGAATGTTAAAGGCAGGAAAAACCTGATAATTATAGAATTTGTTATCATTATATGTGTATTGGTAAAAACAGTTGTAGTTTCTCCTATAACTACTAATCTTCACCAAAATGGGGGAAGACAGACCAACTCAAAGACTCACAGCTGGTT
>JAOUQT010046728.1:0-10933 GCA_025769995.1 Xyliphius kryptos
CTGGACAGGTTGGTTTCACAGAAGTGTGGTTTACTTGGAGTTACATTGTGTTGTTTAAGTGTTCCTTTTATTTTTTTTTTAGCAGTGTATATAAACTTTAAAGCCATTACTCTTTCAAAAAAAATAGCGTTTTCAATTTCACTTGTTCATGGGTATTCTGTGTACAATTATGATTCATCAACTTTAAAGATTCACAATTATTAAACTGGTAGTGAAGTCAGTTGTTAAAGGGACACAATCCATAACTGATTCATTCTTTATTCTGTACTTAATCCTCTATGAGGTTTCACACAGTGTGGTTGCCCATACTCATCCAGTGGAGAACATTTCGGGCACTGGGCAGATACACCCAGGACAGGACACCGATCTATCGCTGGGCACACACTCACTCACACAGACAACCACACACACAAACACCCGGAAACCGGAAAACCCAGAGTGAACCCACGCGGACATGGGGAGAACATGGAACCGAGAATTCCCAGTGGTGCAATGCGAAATGTGTTAACCACTAAACCACCGTGCCGCCCACAAGCCATAAATGACTATTAAAACACAAACATATTCTGTAAATAAAACTTAAAAATAGAAGTTCAGTGACTAATTAAAGAATTTTGGTCTGGACTCGCTGACGCAGCCCTGGACGTTAATGTTGTTTTACCTGCGTATGTCTGTATGTTCACTTTTTTTTCCCTCAAAGGCACCTTTAAACGTTCTGAATCTTAGAGTAGGTGCAACTGTATAAATGTTTTACAATGTAATTTTTCACAAACTTTAATTTGTTTGTTAATCTGCAGAACGAAGTCATCAGCCAGCAGCTTTCAGTGATCTTTACCCAATGCTACGGGCCTTTTCCAATTCCCAAGCTGACAGAGATCAAAAAGAAACCAGCCTCCCGACTGGGTGAGTGTGAAATCTTTGATTTGTTTGACCTGGATTACTTCGATCATTGCACCCTTTCTCGCTGCCTTCATTTAATTATTCAATTCTTCTCCAGTCATTACAACTCAGTGGTTTTTGTATGTACAGAAAGGAAAGTGTTATTCCAGCCAGAGGTTTTCTTTAGTGAATACTGTCAGTGATGCATAAACAACTCCAAACAGTGAAGTGTTGCAAATGGTACTTGATTGACCACAGTGTAAAAAACAAGACAGGAATTATGAAGTGCAGTACCAGCAACTTTAGACAGAACATCACTGCCATCTAGACAACCGATAAGATAACACCTCATGGATATTGTACACAGCCCATGTTTCATCAGCTTTTCAGTTGTAAATATTTACTACTATTATTAAAATCTTTGCAATATTGTTTCATTTAACCTTTTCTTTCAGATCCACACTTCTTAAATAATAAAGAGATGTCTGATGTGACATTCCTGGTGGAGGGAAAGCCTTTCTATGCTCACAAAGTGCTGCTCTTTACAGCATCAGCCAGGTACGACGTTGTGAAGGGCATATGTCTTTTTTTGTTCTTATCTGCAGTGTGAGTGAATGATATTGTATTATCTAATTAATTTAGGTAATTAGCATTTAGTGCATTTTAATTAAACTTTTAGGAATCTGAATAGTTTTACTGATTCAACTCATAAAGATACAGTACAGGCCAAAAGTTTGGACTCCCCTTCTACTCATTCAATGAGGTTTTTTTTTCACGGCAATTCACATTGTACATTCTCACTGAAGGCAACAAAACTATGAATGAACACGTGGAGTTATGCACTTAACAAGAAAAGGTGAAATAACTAAAAACATGTTTTATATTCTAGTGTCTTCAAAATAGCCACCCTTCGTGAGCTTCAAGAGGTAGTCACCTCAAATGGTTTTCAGGTGTGCCTATAATGGTTAACTAGTATAATTAATTAGAATGCCAACTGTGCAAAGCAGTAATAAGAGCAAATGGTGGCTTTTTTGAAGAAACTAGAATATAAAACATGTTTTCAGCTATTTCACCTTTTTTTATTACATGTATAACTCCACATGTGTTCATTCATAGTTTTGATGCAAATAGATCAAATGTTAATTTTAATTTTGATGATTATAACTGAGAACTAATGAAAATCCCAAATTCAGTCTCTCAGAAAATTGGAATATTGTGAAAAGGTTCAATATTGCAGACACCTGGTGCCACACTCTAATCAGCTAATTAACTTAAAACACCTGCAAAGACCTTTAAACGGTCTCTCAGTATAGTTCTGTAGGCTGCACAATCAAGAGGAAGATTGCTGTCTTGACATTTTTCCTAGAGACGACCATTGACACCTTGCACATGGAGGGCAAGACACAAAAAGTAATCGCTAAAGAGGCTGGCTGTTCACAGAGCTCTGTGTCCAAGCACATTAATGGAGAGGTGAGGGGAAGGAAAAGATGTGGTTAAAAAATGTGTACAAACAATAGGGATAAGCGCCCTCTGGAGATGATTGTGAAACAAAACCCATTCAAAAATGTGGGTGAGATTCACAAAGACTAGACTGCCACTGGAGTTTCTTGAGAACCACCGTGCACAGACATACACGACATGGGTTTCAGCTGTTGCATTCCTTGTGTAAAGCCACACTTGAACAAAAGACAGCGTCAGAAGCGTCTTAAGACATTTCCTTTGAAAATCAAGGTATCAGAGTCTGGAGGAAGAGGGGAGAGGCACAGACACCATGTCATGTCACTTAAGGTATGGGGACCTGTGTCATTTGCTGGTGTTAGTCAACTGTGTTTTCTAAGTTCTAACTTTTGGGAGATGCTGATTTAATTTTCCAACAGGAATTAGTACCTGCACACAGTGCCAAAGCTACAATAGTATAGGTAATGTAATAATATAGGTAATACTACCTAGTTTAAGGACCACGCTCTCCCTGTTCTTAATTGGCCAGCAAACTCACCTGACCTTAACCTTATTGTAAAGAGGAAGAGGCGACATGCCACACCCAACAATGCAGTACAGCTGAAGGCAACAATTGGCACAACCTTGGATCTTATAACATTCATATTTTTGTATTGGTTTAAAGTAATATATTCAAAATATATCAGTCTGTGTGTAACAAATGCATATACTGTACAAGTTTCACTTTATGAATGGAATTATGGAAATAAATAAACTTTTTCATGATATTCTAATTTTATGACCAGCACTTGTATACACAGTAACTGCAACCTTTAGGATGGAGAGAGTGCTGGTAACACACAATACAAACACCATTAAGATCATGAAAGTGCCTTGTGTGTGTGTAGAGATGGATGATGAGGACTGTGAGAGGAGAAGATTGGAGTGTTTGGATGAAATGACCAATCTGGAGAAACAGTTTACAGACCTGAAGGATCAGTGAGTAAACACGCACACACACCTCTCACACTACGCTGTTTACTGAACTGTGTGTTTGTGCTTTAGGCTATATAAGGAACGGTTGAATCAGGTGGATGCTAAACTACAGGAAGTGATATCAGGAAAAGCACCTGAGTATCTGGAACCTCTCGCAAGTCTACAGGAGAACATGCAGATCAGGACTAAAGTTGCTGGTAACACACACAGACACACACCGTATTGTTATTTTTAATTTTGTGTCTGTGTAACACTGATGTTAGTGTTCAGTGTGAGAGTTGAAGTGACGTGTGTGTCTGTGTGTAGGTATCTACAGAGAGCTATGTTTGGAGTCGGTGAGACACAAATATGACTGTGAGAGTCAGGCGGCGTTTCAGCACTGGGAGGTGAACACACACAACTTTGCAGAGAGTCAGGACGTGCCCTAGGTAGTATCTCCACTGAGATCCCTAGACGGTGCTGGCCAAAGGTCAACTAATTGACATCAACACCAGTTTCTTTAGTATATCTTTCCCATAACCCTGGTGCTTACCCACTGGATATATGTGGTTCTGAGCATACCCTTGTTTAGGCTCCAATGTGGGTGGAGGGTAGAATTGATGAAATGCAAAATGTTAAACCATGTATATTAAAAACATAAAATGAAAATTAATTGATACAGACTGGGAAAAGGATATAATTAATTCCATCTCTCTAGCAAGTGAAACATTAATTCTTTTAGAACCTGTTGGCATTCGCATAAAGGCGTTTTTGCGTTCGACTCTGAACACCAGCTAAGGAGTAATCCGTGTAGACACTTCCTTTACATGAAAGAAATGGAAATAACTTGGGAACTGATGTCACAAATGTTAAAAGAATCAAAATTATAAAGCAGGATCAACTAATCAAAACAAATTAATATATCTTAACTTAATAAAAGCCAACAACCAATAAAGATCCTAATTGAATACCATAAAGTAAATGTATAACCATATTCCTAACCCAATAAAGTGTTGCTAATGTCAGAAATTTAGCCATGGAGCTGCCACATGCAAAAACATGACCTTCCATACTAAAAATAGCCAACATGTAGAAATTTTGGAGGACCCCATATTGTTTCCTTCATAATGTGCCCAAATTACACCATTGGAAAAAAATCCAGAAAATAATACACACCAGGTAGATAAGCTACCCAGACGCTCAGAATATAGTTTAAGAGCAACATTGCTTCAAACTAGTGAAAACATTTGTGGCAGTACATACACCAACAAAATAATGACAACATACAAAACACAATCCCATAAATAAAATCTATTACCCTCCGCTCTATATCCCGTACATCCCACCACATACCAAACTAGACAACTTGGTATGGGGTGTTTATTTAAAATGAGCTCACCTTAGTTAATGACCAAACAAATACTTATTTACATCCTAGACATACTCTGCAATAGACTTGACTATTTGTAAACCCGATCTGCTATTTGATTTCTCCCCTTAGAAATCACCATAACACCAGAGAAAATGCAACCACAAGAACAAACATGACAATGGCAACTGAAAAAGCCAATTGATGCGCCTTCCCATCTCGATGTATAAGACACGAATCCACCCCCAGGATCTGGCTAAATGGTTCACAAATACCCTCTGATGAATTGCAGACCAAACTAGATGGTGCAGTTCCTGCATAAACTGCGATGTGTGTTCCCCGGTGCACCCCATTATCACAATAATTAGCATTTATCACACATGTTAGCATTAGCTGTTAGATTTAGCCATTAGCATTAGCAAGTATCACTAGCAGTCAGCATTAACTGTTGAAAAATTACACTGGCCAAAAAAAAAGTCGGCACCAAAAAAAGGTCGCCTAGCTTTGATTGCGGCATGCATTCGCTGTGGCATTGTTTTAATAAGCTTCTGCAATGTCACAAGATTTATACCGTCCAGTGGTTGCGTTAATTTTTACCAAGATCTTGCATTGATGATTGCATAGAGTGACTGCTGCACAAAGCCTTCTCCAGCAGATCCCAAAGATTCTCAATGGGGTTAAGGGCTGGACTCAGTGGTGGCCATTTTGACAATGATGCCTCATGCCCCCTGAACCCCTCTCTAACAATCTGAGCCCAATGAATCCTGGCATTGTCATCTTGGAATATTCCTGTGCCATCAGGAAAAAAGTCAGGTAGTCAGCTGACCTCATTCTTTGAGCACATACTGTTGCTGAACTTAGACCTGACCAGTTGCAGAACTCAAGAACCGCCTTCACAGACTTGTACAGTAGGCACTAGGCATGATGGGTACATCACTTCACCTGCCTCTTTTCTTTCCCTAATACACCTAATGTCTCCTTTTTTCTGATTTGTGGTTTTCGTAAGGCTACACAGCTGTTCAGTCCCAATTCCTTGAGTTCCATTCGCATTGTGCATGTGGAAATGCTCTTAATGTCTTAATGGCTATGTTAATGTAAACATAGCCCTGAGTTCTTCTGTTTTTTTTCTTCATTTTTATTTCACCAAACATTTAAGTGATATCCGCTCACGTTCATTCAGGATTTTTTGCGGCCACATTTTCTCCTTAAAGAAGATGGGTCCCCACTATCCTTCCAGTTTTGGATGTGTTGGACAGTTAACAGACTTTTAGTCTTTTCTGCAATCTCCTTAGATGTTTTCTCTACTTGATGCACGCCAGTATTTCAACCCTTCTTGAACAGACTAACATCATCTCCACGACCATGGGATGTGTGTTTCAACATGGTTGTTTAGGACATGATAAGCTCATTGCACCAGTTAGGGTTAAATAATTTGGTGCCAGCTAAATGATAATCGCCTATGCAGTAGTTATCCAGTAAAAGGCGTGTACCTATTTGCGAAGTTACATCCAGGTGGCAACTTTTTCTTTGGCAAAGCAGTGTATAATAATAAAAATCCTAACAATTCAAATAGGGAAGTGTATAATAATAAAAATCCTAACCATTCAAATAGGGTTTCTAGAACTTTATGCTCGGCCTTCTAATAATAATAATAATAATGAATATAGCCGCGAGTGGCAATTAATAGGGTCTTTTCGCAAACATGACACTATCTGAGCACAATTTTTATAGCACATGGAGCATAGTTATAGCATGCATTTCTAGCATTTGCACCACCTGTGCGCTGTTTGTGACTTGTGTATAGAGGGTGTATAGCAAGTTTGAGATAAATGTGATGTCTAGCTGCTGAAAAACCATTTATTTATAGCATTGCCTCTTTTGACATACATGCCCCAAACTTGATGGGTCTCCTCCAGACCTTATGTGGAGTAGAAAGGCTGTTTTTAAGATAAATCTGCGTAAGAGTTACAGCTGTTCGTTTGATGCTATTTTTATTAATATTCATTTGGATATAGTGGCCCTGCTGTTTACAAAAATCAAAATTTTTAGTACATTTTGAACATTATGCTAATTAGCAAAAAATCTAAGTGGATGGACCGTAGCCTTTTAATATACATTTTATAAGTCAAGTCCCTTCTGATCAGGAAATATTGGAATTTTAGCTTTACGCCTTCGGTGGTGCGAAAACAACACAAGGACAATGTAATCGTATTCTGGATACCAGGACACGGTGGATTCCTGGGCAATGAAAAAGCAGACCAAGCTGAAAAGAAAGCAACATGCACAGTGGATTTAGCTTGTATCGGAACCTGCCAATGGACAATAAACCTTGTGATAAATTCATACATTAAAGACAAATGGCAAAATGAATGGAAGTAACAGCAGACAAATATGTATACAAAATCAAAATCATTATTGGGTAGAAAATACAGACTTACCTAGACAATCGCTGAGACCAAACGGTACCAGTTACCCCATAGTGCATGACATGCAAAACACAGACTACAGTAAAACACTCATTACTGGAATGTTCTAAAGATTATATCATTAACAATACTGAAGCAACATACACTTTTTCGTCTTTCGGCCTCGGCGGCACAGTGGCGCAATGGATAATGGATTTGATCACCAGATACGGCAACCTGAGAATTTCTTTGTGGAGTTTGCATGTTCTTCCTGTGTTTCTCCCCATGCCCTCTAATGGTATTTGGACACCTGCCTTGACTCCCATATGAGCTAATTCAAAGGGTTGAATATGATGTCGGTCCACCCTTTGCAGCTAGAACAGCTTCAACTCTTCTGGGAAGACTGTCCACAGTGTTTAGGAATGTGTTTATGGGAATGCTTGACCATTCTTCCAGAAGCGCATTTGTGAGGTCACACACTGACGATAAGGCCTGGCTCTCAGTCTCGGCTCTAATTCATCCTATATATGTTCTTTTGGGTTAAGGTCAAGTCTCTGTGCAGGCCAGTCAATTTCATCCACACCAGTTTTATTCATGTCTTTATGGACCTTGCTTGTTGAAAGTAAACTGTTCCCACAAAGTTAGGAGCATGGAATTGTGCAAAATGTCTTGGTATGCTGAAGCATTCATACATGTGTGGCCATGGAAGTGATTGGAACACTGATTCTGATAATTTGGATGGGTGAGCAAATTCTTTTGGAAATATAGTGTATATATAAACCTATTTATACAGTAGACAACAGATGTAGTTATATTTAAAACTGTATGTATGTTAACTGAATAAGAAATTAGGAAAATCCCAAACCTTAGCTGCCATAAACATGATCTAAAATGGCAGATATTGCGATAAAAACCAACACACAGATTTGAATTGTTCTTTTGATGTGTGTGTGTTGTAGAGTGAGAAGCTACTGCTGTTTGATACGGTTCAGACTGAACTAGAGGAAAAGATTAGACGTCTGGAAGAAGATCGACACAGTATAGATATTACGTCAGGTACATCATCGTCATAATCACGTGTGTGGGTATAGTTATCATGGAAGAGACTATGCCCAATAGGATGAAAATGTTTCAGGATGTTATAGACTGTTGGCATTAGTCAGAAGAATAGATAAAACACTGGTATTACATTCCTTACGTTTTCCTCCGTGGTGATGTCACTTCCTGTTTTTGTGTGTGTTTTCTTTAACAGAGATGTGGAACGATGAACTGCAATCGAGAAAAAACAAGAAGAAAGACCCATTCAGTCCGGACAAGAAGAAAAAACCTGTTGTGGTGTCTGATATCCTTCACCATTCTAACCTCTCTACTACTGTAGATTGGACTGGATTAGATTACCCTGGTTTAAATTAAAGTGGTTTAGATTAGTTAGAAATAGATAACACTGGTTTATATTAGTCTGGATTAGACTGGTTTAAAGTGGTTTAGATAATACTGGATTAGATTTGACTGGTTTAGATTAGTCTGTATTAGATCACACAGGTTTGCCTTAGTCTGGATTAGATTAGATGAGATTAAAGTGGTTTGGATTTGTCTGGATTAGATTTGACTGGGTTAGACCAGTTCTATATATATTGTACTGTTCTTTAACCTGCACACGGCCATATATAGTTTACATGCTGCATGAGCTGGACATTTTGGAGGACTGGACCGCCATCAGAAGGGTATACGTACAAGCCACATTCATATTACACACACTACAGATACATAAACAATTTCACTCTTTTATTAAATGTGATCTAGTGAGGAATATTATTTTATATTTATGTGTTTTCAGGCCATGGCTTCTTTAGGACCTCATCGAGTCAAACCTGAAGGTAAACTCTTTACACTGCATATTCTTTACAATGCACACATTGTTCTTTGAATTATTATTATTATTATTATTTTTTTATATATAATTATTCCACCAACTCTTTGGTACCTATATTCTTTGGGAGCCCAAAGGATACATGCCAAAACATCCGGGAATGTTTGGGAGAAGTGTGTGTGTGTATACAGTTAAGAGATATCTCTAACCTGGTGTTTGCTGTGCCCGTTTTCGTGACCAAAATTTCCCATTGACTTACCATTGCGCCGATTTTTGCACTGCCATTACTCTTTAAATTTTTTATCTACAAACACGAAATTTGACAAGAACTCTCGGTTCAATCCAGAGCACTCTTGTAATTTCACGCTGTGTGATATACAAAATCAAAGCACTGTAGCTACACTCTAGGAAGGAGTCCTGTTTAATCACATCAAAACATTTCAAAACTCTGTTCAATGACATTGTTATAAGTTCACCTAGAAAGAAATGCCTTTAAATCGTAGAGGCCTACGTCTTCTCTCTTGCGCTAGATTCAGTTAAGTGATTATTTCTTGAGTTAAATAAACAAATGTTAAGGGTTTTTTGAGTTATGAAGCACACACACTAGCACACCAGTACGGGAGAGGAGGGGGTAAAAATGAAAAGCTTGAATACCAAGATATATGTTTTTAAAAAAGTATTAATGTTTAAACATTGTATACTGACCAGAGAGCACTTATACAGCCCACTCTATAAAAATCTCACTGCACAACACACATTGCAGTTTCTGCAAGAACTGCCCTTTCTAGTTCCTACTTATGTGTGACTTATTTGTGTAAGTCTATAACGCCTATAGAGTATTATTATTATGACTGCAGTAAATGAGAGGTGTGTGTGTGTGTGTGTGATATACAGTGTGTTTGACTACAAGTGATAAACAGCAGCACAGTGCTCGTTCAGAGGACGGCCATCTGCTGTACGATGGGGAATGGTTCAGTCGAGGACAAAACATATGTATAGACAAGAAGGACGAGTTTCCCACCAGGTTCCCTTTTACACAAACACACCTCTGTAACACCTGTGTGTTGTAATCTTTACCATTCTTATACATATTGCACACACAAGTTTATCTCCATCTATTTACTGATTGGTAGATGAGTTGATGTCACTGTAACCGCAGCAATAAATCATCAGCACATCAGCATTACAGTTTGTCTGAATACTGATACTGAACACCATTGAAAATAATCTCTCCTCTTATCCTTACTCTCCACCCTCCGTCTCACAATCCTCTCTCCTCCTTTTTTCTTTTACCCGATTCATTTCTCTCGATTTTTTTCTTTCCTCGCCCTTTCTTGCTCTTTATTCCCTATCCTTCTTTCCTCATGTTCTCTCTCTTCTCCCTTTTACCATCTTTACTTTCTCTATATCTCTCCCTTCATCCAATTGTCTCTTTTTTCTAATTTTCTCTCTGTCACTATCCTCTCTTGTTCACTTTCTCTCCCCCATATTTCTCTCTCTCCCCCACAGTGCTGTAATAACGACTGTAAATCATGATGAAGTTTGGTTCAAACGTTCAGACGGAAGCAAGTCGAAGCTTTACCTCTCTCAGCTGCAGAAAGGAAAATACAGCATCAGACACACCTGAGACGCCCACCCCCACCCCCGCCGTGTGTGGTTTACATTAGTACAGATGTGTTTTTTTTTTTTTGTCAATTTATTTGGTGTGTGAGTGAAAGAAATATGTTTACATCACTGTTACAGTCATGTGCCACAGTTAATTAAAATTTCATACCACAAGCATGTGTGTGTTGTTTTTATTAAATAGGGCGGCACGGTGGCGCAGTGAAAATTCACAGAAAGCGGACCCGGGTTTGATCCCCAGATGGAGTTTGTGTGGAGTTTGCATGTTCTCCCCGTGTTTGCGTGGGTTTTTTGTCTGGGTGCTCCGGTTTTCTCCCACAGTCCAAAGACATGCATGCTAGGTAAATTGGAAATGCTAAATTGTCATTAACTTGT
>JAOUQT010046738.1:0-10932 GCA_025769995.1 Xyliphius kryptos
GGGTCCGTGAGCCATAATTTCGTTTTTGTAACATGCTACATGTTATGAAAATGACAATAAAGCCTCCTTGAATCCTTGAACAGCACATTTGTAAATAAGTGTAAAGTGGACACACCAGTGGAATACCTGTGTTGCGCTACAGTGGTGAACTTGATACCATGAAAGTTAATAGTCAATTGTTTAAACTTATTATTATAGAGTAAGGTTTGTGGCAATAAAAAAATCTGAAATGAATAGATGGAATAAATTTAGTGTGAATTACGGTATTCACCCGGTTGCTTTCTTTCCTAAATTTATCAGTAAATTTTCAGTAGACATGAGCCAATGATGGAGCTTTGTAGGTACACAAAGAACACAACCCATTCAAGGTGTCACATTTAATGGCGATAGCAAACAATTCAACGTAGAAAAGTGAGAACCCTTTCTCCAACGTCATGGTAGGTAATCACTGTGAAAAATTTTAGCCTTGTTGATACACGAAGAACTCGATATCACCAATAAACTCGCGTTTATTGGTGATATCAAATGTAGGAAGGTAAGAAATATTAGTTTTTCCAAAGACATGATAGGGAATGAAGGAGCCATAATAAAAAAAATATTAAAATAAAATAAAATTTAATTCCAAGGTCACATAAGTTATCCAAGTGGGCCCTTGATCAATGACCCTCTTTACTCTAAGGGCTTTGTATGAAGGTTGACCCTCAACTCGAACCATAAGGCTGTGTGATACTGGTAAGACGCCTTGGACGAAAGCGTCCACGAAATGTTTTTCAAAATCAATTGCGTTGACTTTTTTATTTTTACTTACTAGCCATTTCATTAGGTACCTTTTCTTGTTCACACATCCGAGCCTTTACTTCAGCCCCAACTTCAGTCAGTGAATTCAAAGCGGACATGCTCATAACGTGCCTGCTGTTCTAATTAGAACTGTCGACTGAAGGTGAGATTCATTATTTCTCACTAAAGTGCAAGAAGGTCCAGGTTCATGTGGAGGAAGGACAATGGAGTCATTGACTCTTAAAGACATTTAAAAGCAGGCGATGGGTTGAATTGCTCCAGGCCTCTTTACCGAACCTTCACCACCTGTCGCTGCTAAACTCCACCCCTAATAACTTGGTACTTTAAAAGTTATAGGTCATTGTGTATGATGGGTGGGAGTCAAGATCAAGGATCAAGAATCCTTCGGTTCAGCCGCAATAGGAGCCACTGCTGGACATTTAATGCTACAGCAATAGGGATAGGGCAACATGGCAGATTAAGAGGAGCCATCAGCGATGATGAAAATATTAACTTTCAGTGTCTCTGAACAGATGTTTAACATTTAACAACAGATGTGCAAGTTTAATAAGGCTTGAAGGTTAAATAAATGTTGGTGGTGTTTACTCGTAGCTTCACTACCCTGCAGCTTCGACATATGGGACTGTGGATCATTTTAAACGACAGATGTGAGCTTATTTTTTGATTTCGTTCATGTTCCTTAATATTTTGTTGTACATCAATGGGTGCTGGCGACATACCTAAACTTCTTCCAAACTAAAACGTATATTTAAACAGTGTAAATGTCTCACACTAGCAACATATCTTAATTGGTTTAGTAATCAGAGTACCTTAACATTCTGGAACATGGTGGTGTCTACTGGGTGAGAGGCCTGACTGGGGAATCCTTACTACTGCAGCAACAAACAGTGACCTCTAATGTCTATTCAAGTTACTGGAAAATGTTGGAAATGAGATGCTCCTCTTTGCTTGCTTCACACACTATATGGACAAAAGTATACGGATAACTACAAATTTACTTCTCCTTTTAAACAATCCCTTTCCCAATTTACAATTATACCAGCTCTTGTTTTTTAAAGAAATCAGCAAGATTTTGAAGTGTCCTTATAAGTTCTGCCAAAAGAGCCTTTGTAAAGTAAAACACTGATGTACAAGTAGGTCTGGATCAAAACCTCTTTTTTTAATTCATGCTAAAGGTTTTAAATGGGCTTGAGGGTTAGGGTTAGTGTTAGTGCCAATGCTATGATGGATCTTATTTTATCATGCAAGAATAGCGCATGGTCTTCCCCCAAACATTTTTGACAAAGCCAGATGCATGAAAGGCACAGCTGGTAATGAGTTATACAAAAGTATATGGCTGTGGCAATGGGATTGAAGCAATCAGTGAAATTTAATTAAGACATGCCTCCTGATACATTTGTCCATATAGTGTATCTACCAACAGAATGCTGCTGGTTGGTTTGTGTAAAAGATGTAGTTAATGCTCCGTAGTTAAAAGCAGCTAATCCAGGCTGCTTTTGCAAGAACAGTGGCGTTAATGTCGAAAATGATTATGATTTCAACTTAACATGGATCATGTGTGGAGCATGTGTACTCACAAGTACTCACAAGGTTAAACAATAGTAACATCCTCTGACAGCTTCATAAAGTCACTATGCATTTCAGTATGGTGCTAAAAAATTGCCTGCCGTGTTCTCTAGTGACTTGTTTACTGCTAACACCACTTATAGGCACAGTGGGCAGTTAAGATCCAGACAGTGCCATTCTGACAGAAGTGGTGTGTGAAGTCTGCATTTCTGTAACAGTGATTTACTGTGATTGACACGCCTTAATAACCCATCTGTACCTGCACTGGTCCCCATGCTAACAAGTAAGAAAGGGATTGAAGCTTCTTCACTGATACAAAGATCAGGATACAAAGAAGCGAAGGAGAAAAACCTGGCCTTCCTTAACAATATACAATACTGCTGTGGAAGATTTGTAAATGGTAAATGTGGATATGCTTCAGTTATGTGATGCTCATAGCTATCTTACACCCTGTCAACAGGTCACTTTCACACCTTCCGCCTGTGTTGTTAAATAGCAACGCTGCTTGTGAATCCATCTACCCAAAAGGGAATGGTCATTTTGAAATGAGGTGTGTTCAGGTACATTCCTGGCGTGTTGCTATTTTGGCGACGGAAAACACAGGTGCACCACTGACTAGAAATAATCAAGACAGACATACACAGTCATCAACACAGGCACGTCCAATGCCAATGAACGCTATTAAATATCACTGCATTAGCACAGATAATGCATATACATCGTTTACACTATACTGTGTGTTCTCTATTTACAATAAAATTGAGAACCTCATGGATCAACTCAGAGTTCAGGTAGCTGCACCACTAAAATAGCAATTCGGTAGTCAGACTGCACCAGGCCCTTAAAGGAATAGTAAGTGTCACGCTGATTGGTTCATTAGGTTATGCACAAATGAACAAAGAAGTAATTCAGTGAATTAGTACATGTCTTTTGAGAGTAACGTAACTGGAAAGTCACACGAAATTTTCACGTCACAAATTTTTTAGAAGATTCTCCTAGTTATTTATGTACTGGTCCGTGAGGTTAAAATAGCAAAGATACACTGACCAAATGAAGCCACACATTGCGTGGTTAATGGCTCGCCAACGATCTCTAAAAAAGAACCCACTAACAGTGTCCTTCGAACTGTGCCTTTACATGTGACTTTGTGCGACGCCAGGACACTGATTGTCCTTGATCTGCTCCCCCGTCAAAAAAATCTGGCTTGGCGGCCACATGCCATCAGTATGGATCGGGCGGCCAGGCCGTCTGAGAGGGATGATGATATTATCTATCAGATGTTCACCGAGATTGCAATGTGTATCGGGGTTGAATCTCTCAGGAAAAGAGATGGAATGAAAAGCAGGGTTTGAAAAAATTTTATTCCAGACATAAAGGGCAGTAGTCACTTATACTAAGAGTCTCTCTTTTATTATTATCTCAGACTCCATTCTTTTTAGCTGCTCTGTTTACTTAGAACTCAATAGAGGCAATTTCCCACAACGATGCATCTCCATGGCCAGTTGTCTGGGACATCGACGCGTTGACCGACTGCCATTTTCCTCAAACCGATGCAATCGTGGCAAATAATTCATTATTATGGAAAGCAATATCTTCCCCTCCTGGCCCAAATTCCTCTCCGCCTCCTCCGGAACAATTCTCAGACCTTAAGAGCCTTGGTGTGTTTTCCTCTCAGGCACCGAAGAAAAGATTTGATTTAAATCAAATAGGACTCCGCATTACTACCGGCAATGATGTCTGCCCTCGGTCAGGCTTAAAAGACTACAATTGAGAATTTATTAGAAAATTTTTGATGGTTGGGTATTTTCTTTCTTTTTCCATGGAATGAATTAATTACCGTTAAAGAATATGTATTCACGGTTTGCTGAAGAAACTCCATCAAAGGCTTGTTTGAGTCATTGTTGTCAGGCTGGGAAAGGACAGACATTCTGCATGAATAAGAGATGTTATTCTATGTTAGTTCCTGTCAATAGACCACAACAGTCCCATGTCATTTTTTAGTCGTTATGCCCATTTATGGTCATTAGATTTCTGTAGATCACCAGATTCTCTAAATTAAGATGTGGATTAGGAGTCAAAACACTATTTAAGTTGCACAGTTATAAGTCGTTTAGCACTTTTGAGCTCATCCCCAAAGAAGGGTTGGGGTTAGTGACATACCGTTGGGGCACAATGGCAGGATTTGTCAGACATGGAACAGATTGAATTACAGGCTGGCTGGTGTAATTGTAAGCACAGGAATTCAACATGCTGCCTAGACAGAGTAAAAACCCCAAACATAGTGGCAAGAGGGCGGAGGACTGGTTTTGGTTACTTCCTGCATATGGCTACAACCCCATTTCCACACAGTTTCCTGGAATCTACTGTACAAATCATAGCAATCTGTGCATGCCGTCACATGGCAAAGACTTCTTTAACGTGAGTTACATTCACGTCCATCCTTGATCTGAACGGTGATGCCCAGTACATTCTGGTTGGCGTTTCCGACCTCTCCTATGTTCCTCTCTGCCGCACAATACCACTACTTGGGAATCTATCTGTCCCAGTCTCATTTCATTATGACACTTTGGAAAGATGGGCCAGGACTGAGACTCTCACCTGGAGAATTTGCCCATATGCACCACGGGTGTTTCCATCACCCCTTTCAGGTTTCATCACCAAAATGTCATTGGGACACATTGAGGTTCAAATGCTTACTGCTAACTGTATCCGGCGTTCTGTTTTTGTTGCCGCTGCGCTCTTCCACCTTTGTTCCATATCTTGTCTTTTTTTAAATACCTGCCTCAGCAGAACACATGGCAGGTACATCAATTACCTTCTTTCCATTCTCGGTTCTGCCTCCCTAAAGCCCTATCATTCATGCTACTGCCATACCCCTACCTTATTTGGTGTAACAACAGATGCACACTAGGAAAATGCCAAATATTGGCATGAATCATGGCTTCATTAGTCAATTAAAAGAATCTACTTGCATTATATACCAATCATTTCCACGACTGCCATTTTTTCCCCTGCTTCAACACATGGCATTCCTCCAGCACTGCGGTAAAAATATTTCTACACACCTCCAACCTTAGTGATGATTGAATTTACTTCCTGACATCCTTCTAATCCCAGCTGACCACCCTTACATAATGTCTAATGCCTTAATATCCAAAATCAATAATTCGGGATGCCATACAGCACATTAACTATGAGAGCGATGAAGCAGCCTGAGCCTCTGCAGCTAAAGACTCTCTTAGGTCTAAAACTTCAACCATCATTCACAAGGTCTTCATTTCTACCAAGCGGATATTTTTCATATTCAAGTACAGAGGTCTTAAGCTCAAGTAGGCCCTTTAGTCGATGTTTTACAAACACAAAAACACAAATTACACAAACACAAACTAAAAAAGCAGAATTAAACACCTACATACCTATACCTTTCTGAGCTACTGCCACCACCTTTTTTCCTGCTACTTCAAGACATCAATCACTTCTATAGCGCAGAAGCCAGCATTTATCTGTGAAGTTCGCCTTCGCACATTTAGCCAGTGACCCGTATTTGTGTCGTCTGAAGTGATCTTTCCGAGCCAGTGCATCTGTACATGTGCAGCTGTGGGCCCCAGTTTCCCCCTTGACCGGTGACCGAGGGTCATTCTCAATCTTCTTTAGAACTTTGATGTTGAGACTTCACTCTTCTGAGCATCGTGTTATAACCCAGAGTTTTATAATCCTCTCCGGACTAAAAGGCGGGTCAATAAAACAGCCGCTTTACACTCATCGTCCACGCCTCGGCTGCACATACTATACAGATTCACGTTGTAGTTCTAAAGTTACACACTGTAGTTTTTCTGCATACTTCAGTGCTATATGGGTCTAGACCCCGCAGAGAACAGCTATTATTTGAGCACTGGTACATGAGGTTCTCCATTTTACTGTGAATGGAGAACACAGCATAGTGTAGACCAAAGTTCACCAACATTTTTGACACAGAGTTACTTCTTTGGTCTTTTGTCACTTTTGAAATAAGCAACATTGATTTAACAAGGTTGTAATCTGATAAATATCTATACCATATTCAGCTGGCAGCAACGTGCCCAAAGCCAATCACTTTTGCACAATGATGTTAGTGGTAATGCAGGACATTTGGGAACTCTGAATCACTGCTACAGTGTACAATGAATCCTTTATGTCGGCCAATCAAAGCAGAAGCCCCGGCGGCACTCACCGATACTTTTTTTAACTACTTAAATTCCTTTACCGCGTTATAAATGTCAACTCCACTCGTAGTTGGGGCAGCAGTATCAGATTTTTTTTTTTGTGGAGAAATTACTAACCACCACCTGGAAAAATACCATCAGCTGCGCTGTACTGGCTTTGGTGGGGTTTTTTTTTGTTTTTTTACTGGTCTGGTAAAAATAAACTCTGCTGGTTGCCCAAACCTGCCTTTAGTTCGCAGGTAAGTGTTGCTATGGTGAGCTGTATTTAGAACAGACTCATGTATGGTGTCAGAAGGGGTCCAAAAGTTTTGAGCATTTAAAAACAGAATTCGTAAGAAAAAAATGTGCAACGAAGAAAATAGACTGCTTCTTATTTCTTATTTTTTTGCTCACGCTTCTAACTATCGCCCCCTCGCATCTAAAAATTTCTCACGTTAGATTTTTGTATTTAGGACCCGTTGTTACGGGTGAGCGGGATCTAGACAGTAATTGGCTGCTCGAGAAACTTCCTCCAACATCCTCGAATATGCGTGAATTGTGTTTTGTTTTTGAAAAATGAGTTGAGAGTTTGTTTACTTCTATCAGCGATTTTGATTTTCATTATTTTCTTTTCTAGTCCCACTTTTTAAAATGTGTTAATCCACAATTTGTCATAGTGTAGCATGGCTGGGTGGTCTGTCTAGATCCCGCCCACCCGTTAAAACGGGTCCTAAATACAAAAATCGAACGTGAGAAATTTTTAGACACGAGGGGGCGATAGAGAGAAGCGCAAGCAAAAAAATGAGAAGCGCGAGCGAAAAATGTGCAACGAAGAAAATTGCTTATGAATTTTATTTTTAAGTTCTCAAAACTTTTGGAGCCTTTCTGACGCCATACTCAGCCGTCTGATTTTCTTCCCTAATTTAAACTTAAACTCTGTGTGGCTGCGCTGAGTTTTTGATGACATCAGTTAAAATCCTGGTAGACAGGATCAGTGCCGGTGCCACTGGACTTTTTGTTTTTGAAGAACAAACTCTCGTAATCAGACACAGATTGATGGCTAAAATTCAGAGGCTGGTAGACTGAAGCCACATTGACCCCTTGGTGATTATCATCCTATGAACATAAAAATAGAATTAAAATGTAATCAATTACTACTGCAGCAGTTTATCACTGTTTAAGTAAATATACGTTCGTTTACCTCGTTTGCTTTGGGTTGGTCATTTAAGACAGCTGAGAAAAAACTACAAGTTAAGATTGATAGACAAGACTGTATCACCTTTACATGTATTTTGGAGTAATGAACATACCATGGGCTCTTCTTTTGTTACAGTAGAACCAGATTAAACCGAAAACAAACAGCAGGACTGTCATCGTGCCTCCAGATGCATAGAATGCATATTTAGCACAGGACTGAGAGCCTGGAAGGAAATGTGAACACGGTTAATATGAATTAAATGTAACGACAAACTGTAAGCTGTAAAGTACAATGACACTGTTATTGGAATCCCTATTGAAGTGGCCCCTTTCATTACGGGCTTAAAATTTCTATTTATTTATGAATGATTACATTTAAGTATTACATTTGTGGTAACTTAAATAAGCAATATTTGGTGAGGGATGACACGGTGACTTAGTGCTTAGCTCATTCGCCTTTCAGTGCTGGGAAGTTCCAGTTGGATTCCCAATCTGGGTGGAGTTTCCATGTCCTCCCCGTTTTCTTCAGGTCCTCTGGTTTCATCCCACATTTCAAAAACATGAAGGTAAATTGAATGCTCTAAATTGCCCTATATAGGGGGTGTGTGTGTGTGTGACTGTGAGTAAGTGTGTACCCAGCGATGGATTGGCTCCCTGTCCTGGGTGTATCTGTCCGGCGCCTGAGATGTTCTCCCCTGGATGGGCATGGGGAACCCCCCGTGACCGTCATAAAGGCGTAAGAATCAAAGATAAAGATAAGATAAAGCATAAGATAATGAATGAATAAATGAATGAATGAATGAATGAATGAATGGTTGGTGGGGTATTTTGCATAGCGCCACCAAAAGCCTAAAAATGGACCTGCATGAGAAAATAGATCAAATGGAGAGAGATTTGTAATGTGTCACTTGTGGCTAGTTTTTTTCCGAGCCACTAAAATGCTGTGCCTACACCTGATAGTTAGCTTTAGTTGCACCTGGGATTGTTTGACACATTAATGTCTCAACAATTTATGAATGTGTGTGAAAACTGTGAAAACTGTGTATGTCTCCTTTACTTTGTTCTCTAATGGTTAAGACCCCAAATAGTACCACCACAGAGCAGGTGTTATTTGGTTGTTTGGTTATTTTTATCTCAGTAGTGTTACTGAGGTTTTTAAATAAAATGAAATGAAACTAAGCAGGACTGAAACCCCCTCACCCCCAGTCCTTAAATCTGATTGGCTGGGCCGCTTGTCTAGCCATGACTTCATTCACAATAACCCAAACCTTCACATTCATATAAATGCGCGATATAAAATATGGAGAGATAGAAATGATATTTTGACTCTCCTGTATTTCCTAGATATACTGTAGAATTTTCATCTGTATATGTCAATACAATACTATATTGTTTCCCTGAAGTGTAATTTGGCCACTAGATGGCAGTATTTGATTGTTAAAGTAACTGGTAATGCTTAACCTGCAGTCAGAGTTCATTTTAAAAAATTATGTCGCGACGGGTGGCTTAGTGGTTAGCACATTCGCCTGCGCTGGGGATTCCTGGTTCAAATCCCAATCTTGGTGGAGTTTCGATGTTCTCCCCGTGTCTGCGTGGGTTTCCTCCGGGTTCTCCGGTTTCCTCCCACATTCCAAAAACATGGATTCACGGTAAATTGAATGCTCTAAATTGCCCTGTATAGTGTTTGTATTGTGTGTGTGGCTGTGTGAGTGAGTGTGTGCCCAGCAATGGATCGGCGCCCTGTCCTGGGTGTATTTGCCCGGCGCCCGAGATGTTTTCCCCTGGATGGGCATGGGGAACCCCACCGTGACCCTCATAAAGGAATAAGCGGAAGATAATGAATAAAGGGTGAGTTTATTAGCTATTTTGCTTTTAGTCAACGCATCTATCAATCAAACCTTGTTTTTTAGTTTGAATAAACCACGAAAAAGAGGTGTAACGGCACTCGGCCCTCTTGTGCCTTATTGGTTTAATAAAAAATCCACCACCCAAATTATACCTGTTTTTTCATGTTCCTGACCAATAGAGAACAGAAAACCAACAGGAAACGAACAAAAACAAGAAAACAGATGGAATACAGTCTGTAATTGTCCGTCTGTAAAACGTCCATCTATTTGGTAAGTGGAGGAAATAGACATTCCAGGTCGTGAAACTGGAACGTAATAAATTATATAAGTAATACAAGTAAAGATTATTTCCGTATATTAGGGTGCCATGCCAACCTCAGTCTGCTAACTGACTAAATGTAAATGTAAACAATTACAAAGCTACAAAAATGTAAGTGGTATTGGTATATAGACATATAGGATGCCTTGTCAATTCCACTGTATATCTGGAACATAAAGGAGAATCGAAATGTTGTTTTACTGTATAGACAATGAACTATAATGGTCACTCACATTGTTGTTCTCTAAGATCTGTGGTGTAGTTGAAAGAATATGGGGTGAATGTAACATCACGTACACTCTGAAACACTGTGAACAAAATGGGCAACAATGAAATCTGAGTATGAAGACAATACATTTTGCTTTTGATTGGTGTAAATGATGTTAATCTGCCTTAATCAGAATGTTTGATTCGCTTTCTTTAGTCATTAAAAAATCACAAAATACATTATATTCATTGATCGAATACTGGAATGCGATTATTTAAAGAACTCGATTCAGACTTACTTGTTGAGTCTCAGCAGGTGATAGACGTCCGTTGTTACACTGAAGCTTTTTGTTCCGCTTTAGAGAATAAAAGAATCAGCACTAAGTTTGACTCTCAAGTTGTCGCTTTGACGCATTGTGGTTATATGAGAGGGGAGCTATTTGTGCTATAGAAACTGCTGTGAATATTTATGGGTTGTCTATTAAGAAATAGAACATCTGCACATCTGTTCTTTATTAACGATTCAGTAAAACATGAACTGAAACACAGACTCCACTGCGCAGTAGGACAGTTGGTTGAATTGCCTTTGTTAGAGTTAATACACTTTTTGCATTATTCAATTTCGTCTGAAGATTTTTGAAGGTGGCAGGTCTCAGTCTGTAAGTATCGCTTGCAAGTTATATTTATGTTTACATTTATTCATTCATACATTATCTTCCGCCTATTCCTTTATGAGGGTCGCGGTGGGGTTCCCCATGCCCATCCAGGAGAGAACGTCTCGGGCGCTGGGCAGATACACCCAGGACAGGGCGCCAAT
>JAOUQT010046747.1:0-10932 GCA_025769995.1 Xyliphius kryptos
TTTGCTAATATTGCATTGTTATAAATACATGTTTCATTACACATTTTTATATGTAACTTAATGATTATTTTATTTGAAATACTTCTCAATAAAAAATCTACTAAAAAAAAGGACTTTTTTCTATATGGCCAAAGTAACCAGTATGCAAAGTATGCAGCAAGTGAAACTTTTTAATTATTTTTCTTCGGTGTGAATTGCAACACTTGGTCTAAAGTTTATCTTATGGATATTATAATTGATTGTAACTTTTTTTAAATGCAATTAATTGCAAAAACGATTCATCATCTCTTCTGTGCACCTAAGAGGTTCTTATACTAATAAATGATTTGACTAATTCATAGTTTTTGTTGTGTGTCTATTGTCACAGAGTTCCTGTATGTGTCAGCTTCACACTGCTCATTCCTGTCGTTAAGCTCAGTGAACATGTAGAGAGAAGGGCTTGTGAGAGCACGAGTGAACTCTACTCGAGTGTTAATAATTAACAGCCTCCAGATAGCCGCTGGATCTTTAAATATAAATCACTGATGAATAGCCCTACATTTACAGCGCATCCACAGATCTCCATCCATCAGTGCTAAGAATAGTGCTGCCCATTAGCTCATTACAGCTACATTCCTCGGGGGATAAGTGACACTTCAACGTGCATTTAATAATTAACATTCTTGGAGATGCATTTACTCAGCATTCAAAAAGCGTGTAGCTCGAATAATGCATATGAAGATTGTTGCTGATCTATTCAAAGTGACTGGATTTAATTTGTAGTCATTTTCCCCAGAGAGATTTTTGAAGCTTTGTTGGCGCATAGTAATGAAAACTACCTGAGACCGAACAAACAGCAATCCTCAGCACAACTGCATAGGAAGACGGGGGTAGACAATGCTTGACTAGTGATGTATGGAAGCGTTTTGCAGGACAACACAACCTAAAATTGTCCATAAACTGTATTGTCTCGGCCAACACTAGAAAACATGATTACATTCATATTAATATGATAAAATTTTGCAAAACTTCATAGGTTGGTTAGATGGATGTATGCCTTATTGATCCCAAAGGGAAATTCAGGGCAAACAGTAGCTGTTCCATATTTACACAAAGGAAGGTAAATGACAAGACAAGAGGTCTCAAAATATACCTAGAAGTATAAATATGAATTAAAAACATTATGCAAAATGTTGGGACAGCTTCCCTTAAATAACAATTTGACAATGAACAAGCACATCCTCTGTATGGAACAAAGTCCATGATAAAAAGAGTTGGGACACTGGCATATTTTAACTATAAAAGAATTATTATACAGTTGGTGCCCTTTTGCAGCTATAATAGTTTCCTTTCTTCCAGGAAGGCCTTCAACAAGATGTAGGTGGTGTGTATGTGGGAATTGCCATTCATCCAGATCATGTGTGTCAGACACTGATTTCAGTCCTGGCTTGTGATCTCTGTTCTAGTTTTTTCTAAAGATGGTCCATGTTTGCCTTGAGGTCAGGGATCTGTGTAGCTCGAACCCTGCCTTTATGGATGTTACTTCAGCCCTGGGGCACAATTATGTTGGAACAGAAAAATGGCCTTTCCCAAATTGTTCCACAAATTTGGAAGCATGTTATTTTCCAAAATGTATTGGAATGAGCAATGGACCCGTTTTTTTTTTTTGCTTACATTGTGTGTGTGCATTTTCACAGATATATTGTAATTGTGGTGTTTCTTCTAATGTGTGTCAGCTCAGTGGTTAGGGTGTTGGGTTATCAATCTAAAGGTTGTTGGTTCAAATCCCAGGTTCACTAAAGTTACCAACGTAGGTCTTTGGGCTCCAGGGATGCTGTATCACGGCTGACCCTCTCTTCCGAACAAATCTAAGTAACGTAAATTGAAATTAAATAAAATATTTTTTAAATACTGAATATTAAAACATCCCAGCACATAAACCCACAAAGAACAGTAGGACTTTTAAGATCTCTCCATTGAACTATACTGTAAGAGCTCAGAAATTTTAGCAACGTAGTTTTTTTTTTTCAAGTAATATTTTTTAATTACATTATATTACAATTAATCATAAGAATGCAACATCATGACAATATTCATAAGAAAAATATGCATTTTCCTGTTAGCTGGAACTTTAGACCAAGTGGCACAACTTGCACAGAACAAAAATATGGTTGATTTTAATGGACACTGATTTTTACACTTTAATATTTTGTTATAAATAATATTGTATGTTAATATTTAGTAAATGTGTTGTCCTTTTTAAATGAAAAAAAATGTTATTTCATAGTTACATTAAATAAACTTAAAAACACACATTGTTCCTCTGATTTCTTGTGAACTTTTTTGGAGAAGGTAATTATTGCATAACAATCTTAGTGTTAATAATTTCTTAGAAAATAATCTTACCATTAAAATCTGTAATTGTGTCGTGCTTATTCTATAGCGATAATATCAATATATAAAAAGTCTAACTCGCTGGTAATTCACACGGTGATATCAGGAGCTTACAGAGGATACACAAAAATACGATTAGACTTATTGAAGGTTAAAAACTTCACTCAAAGCCCCAAGTGCTTTAAAGTTTCTGCTCGATAATTCAAGTTCAGATCACTATGCCAACACGACTTATTAGTACAATACTACAGTAGATTAGAATTTGGTATAAAATGTACTAAATAAATAACAGCATACTGAATGATAAATGTTGAGCACTGTGGCTGGGCAGATGGTCTGGGACCTTTCGGTTCGGCTGTCTGTGTGTGTTTCCTGCAGGAGCTCCTGTTTCCTCACACAGCCCAATAATACAAGTCAGGTAAACTAGAGATACTGAGCTGCCTGTGTGTGAATGTGAACATGTAGATGTTTCGGTGACAAACCTGTTCCGTGACCTGGCCACGGTGTTTCCCAAACATTCTCTCAATGTACTCAGTGTGGAAATCATTTATTGTAGGTGTGGAATTAATGGAACTGTACTGTATGTGTGTGTGTGTGTGTGTGGCAAGTAACCAGATCCAAGTTGTAAGTCCAGGTGGGACTCCTTATTTGCATGTAAAAGAATTTGGCAATAGGGCATTCCTGTCTCATTAAAAACAATGACCAGTGCACCACACGTTTAAATTGCCGTGTGAATCCTGCAGGTGCTGAACCTATTGTTTCTCATTTCATTCCAGACCCCAGCCACTGATTAGTCACATTTCTTTTCAGAGCAGCTGGCCTCCGATGTGGGATTAAAAAAAATCTACACCACTAGGAATGAGTCCAAACAGTCTACTATAATTACAATGTTGCCATGTCACAGTAAAATTATAATCACCAGACCAAAGACTTCGGCAAAATAGAAATAAACAAGATCTTTTGTGCAAAAGGAACACAGGACTCAAATCAATTATCTAAATGATGACCGCATTACAGCAATGGTTTAAAAAATAAAACGACCAACATTTTTATTCAGCCACATATTGAACGAGCACGATGAAAAACTTAACACACTAACTAGATGGCCCCAAATTTTAGTCTAATATCAGCCATAGGGCACCTCACTCCCCAACTCAACTCCACTATAAAACTAGATTTAAATAGGGGGACACTTAAAAGGCTTTTTTAGAATAATTTTATTAGGAAATTTGCTTATATAAAGTTAGTGTAAATTAATGGCGTGCCATTATATTGTATTTAAGGCTGTGCACGAAAACTTTGGTCATTATTTGACTTTGTAGCTGCACCTAGTCTACCATTCTGCTTTCTTGTACTTTTAGCCATGGTGCTGTTTCATTTCTCTTATAGCCAAACTTTTAATTTCCTCTTTCAAGGTTTTACAGATGCTATTGCATAGTAATTAAACATAAAAGTAGTATTCAATATGAACTCGACAACCAACATGACTCTTCATTATGCCAATTATAGTAGTATGATGTGCTGCTCTTACAAAATTAATTCATTCATTATCTTCCAATTATTCCTCTACTAGGGTTGCATGGGAGGTTCCCCATGCCCATCCAGGGGAGAACGTCTCAGGCGCTGAGCATAAACACCCAGGACAGGGCACCAATATATTGCTGGGCACACACACACAGCCACACACACTATATTGGGAAATTTAGAGCAACCAATTTAATTCGAATCCATGTTTTTAGACTGTGGGAGGAAACAGGAGAACCCGGAAGAGACCCACGCGGACACGGGGAGAACATGGAAACCACCCAGATTGGGATTCGAACTGGAAATCCCAAATGCTGAGTGGCGAACGTGCTAATCACTAAGCCACCGTGCCACGCCTTAAAAAAAATATTACAGGATTTTTCTTTTAGCTTCTCCCTTATTGGGTCACCAGAATGACTTAATCTTTTCCACCTTCCCCTGTCCTCTGCATCTTCTACTCTAACCCCAAATTTCCGCATATCTTGCTTTACCCCATTCATACATCTCTTCTTTGCCCTTGCTCTGTCTCCTGCCTGGGAGCTCCATCTCCAACATCCCTACTGTCCCTCCTCTGCACATGTCCAAACCATCTCAGTCTGCACTCTCGAACTTTACCCCCCATACAACAAGGCTGGCCTCACTACTCTTCTATAAATCTTCTATAAATCTTTCCTTTCACTTTTGCTGCAACCCTTTTATCACACAACACTCCTGACAGTTTTCTGCATTCACTCCACGCTGCCTGCACTCTCTTCACCTCCTTTCCACACTCCTTGGACTGTTGATCCCAAGTACCTGAACTCCTAAACCTTTGGGATCACTGATCCCTGTAGCCTGACAGCGCCACCTGCCTCCCTTTCATTCACAGACATGTATTCTATCTTATTGCAGTTGACCATTTCTCTCCTTTCCAGATTATATCTCCTCCTCTCCAAGTTCTCTTATACCCGGTTCCTGTTCTCACTACAGATCACAAGGTCATCGTCATCGTCAGCCTCTCCATCACCTGAGCATATAGGAAGGGGCGCAGGCAATCCTACATGCTGGCTTTGTACTAATTGTACTTTAAACAGAAATTCAGACTTTGAAAATGTCAAATGTATAATATAATATACTTAAAATGTTTTAGAACACTATTTTTGTTTTATAGTGAGGTGGTAGCTCAGTGGTTAGGGTGTTGCGCTAGCAATTCAGGGATTGTTGGTTCAAATCCCAGATCCACTGAAGTTGTTTTTTGACCCCAATCAAGTTTGGATACTTAGGATAAAGGCGTCAGTTAAATGACCAAATTTAAATGTAATAATATATTTATTTAAGTGTGTGCATGTGTGGCCCGCTAAAAGCCTAACTTCATAATGATACTCCTTGTTAGTGTTTTTTTAATGGCTCATTTGCATTTAAATCACTAGTATTCAATCTTTTTCTGTTAGCTAATAGCAGTAAATAATGATTTACCATCTGTAAGTCAAAGTGAAATCCGTTCAGTAAATAACAATTTATAATCAAAGCCACTAAACATTTACTATCACAGAACTATTATTCGTCCTTGGTCCCTAGAAGATAAAGAGCACCACTTTAATAGGAGGAGGAAATCAATGTCCACTTTGCTGACTACAACTATAATGTGAATTAATGAGAAGAATTCCCTTTAGGGCACTTCAGAGGTACAGAAGCAAGAAGAGACCAATGACATTCAGTGACAGTCAAATTGACTGTAGTTTTGGTTGTATCCCCATCAGGAGAATCAGGCCTTTTAAAATTAGGGATGTTGAGATGGGAAAGTATAACTCTTGATTTTTAGTATAATTTTAATATGACAAAAGTGGAAGCAGGGAAGATGAAATTGTGTTATAGCAAAAGTAAGGATGTTCAAACACCCAAACTCTCCGTTTGCCATGGCCCTGATCCCAATCACAAATCAAAACATATTTCAGTCCATGCTGCAGGTGGAAGCGCTCCTATAAAATTCTGCTTAATAGCTTTAATCACAGCAGCAAAACAAGCCAAAAGGCTGCTTAGGAGTGCTCATCACAGATTGGAGCAATTATTATAAATTCAAACTCGTTAAATTTCAGGAAAGATGATTGGTTGAGTTTCGACGCAATGATAACAGCAATTGTATGCTTGGATAGATTTAGGTTTACTTTGAAGGGAAAATGTTGTAAATGCCAATAATAAACCTTTTGTTTGTTTTAATAAGGTTTGCTGTCTCATATCTTCCTGAACACTAAATCCTCTTCTAGGCTCATGGGGAATTTCCATGCCAATCCAGGGGAAAAAGTATCGGGCACTAGGCAGATACACCCAGGACAGGGCGCCAATACATCAGTGAGCACCGACTTGAAACCAAAGAAAACCTGCACAAACACAGGGAGAGCAATGATCACCAACGCTGGAAGGCAGGCGTAGTAACTATGTCGCCATCACGCAGACCAAAAAGGATCTGACAATGGCAATTATTTAGAAACCATAATGTTAAGATGGTCATATCCCATTAGAGAAAATAAGAAGTCCTTTAACTTTTAGTATCACACAATAAACAATTGTAAAGGGAAGTGCATTTCAATTATTGTGATTTTATTTATAAAAGCAACATGGAGGGCAGTTTTAGCAAAAATGAAACTTAACCGCCACGCTCTAAACTCATTTAAACTGAATATGTTGGCGTCACATCGTTACTCAAGAAGCTCATAATGTTGATTAAATTTAACACTTTGCATTAAAACAGTATAACAATCAGTTCTTATTTGAATATTTCACGTGACTTTAAATTAAAAATGTTTGCCAAAGAATACACAATTTGCTTTGTAAGCAACATAAATGGTTATTAAAACAAGCGAATTCAGTTCAGAGACAAGTAAAACTGGCGTTTCACCGCAAAAAGTTTCACCGAATGTCCTGAACTAAACGGTACAAACGTTTACTCCTACAGTCCCAATGCAGCCAAATTCAGTGCTTCAAAATTCCAACGGATTCCATTTATACATTCTTGTAAACAAGACAACCATGAAAATATATAAGCTGAATCTAGGAAGTTCTAGTAATTAATTTAGAGCCATTTCATATCTTGCAGTTTCGACGGATGTGAACGTATATCACTAGACTCAGACTTTGTCCCAACTGCTTTCAAAATATCTTAAAATAGAAAAGAATGCACTTCTCTATTTACCTGAGCAAAGCTTCCTGTGTAACCACCTGCCACAAAACCTCAAAGCACAATGGATCCACCCTCATGCTAAATAGTTGCTACGGTTTCATTAAATGCCTTTCGTTCTTCAGGCATACCAGTCATAATTGTGGCCACTACTACATTTTTACTACATTTCACCGGTCAAAATGAACCGGTTCACAACAAATTGGTCTCATCTAGGTATGTAAAATAACTTTACAAGTTACAATGGTCAGAGGTCATGGTTTCTGGTAATAATGACGGAATTCATTTAACTTCTAGTTAATAAAAGTCATGCCACATCGTGGAATGATGCACCACCACACCTTTGTTATCTTCTGTCAAACTTTGTTTGTTTACTGACCGTAAGATTCAAAACATGATAAAAACCCACAAACCAACTGATATTTTTTTACAAATCAGAGCATGATTGGATTACCTTAACAAAAAAAAAAAAACACCTCAATGGGACACAACATACCAGCAAGATGGCTTAGAAAATGGAATGAGGTTTGTTAAGACCATCAGGGCTTTTTCTTATAATGAAAATACAGAATTTCATTAATTAATAACTATTACCTTCAATAATAAAACACTCGCATGCATAAACTATTTTACGAACAAATTACAGCTTAAATGTTAAGAGCAACATATAAAAGAAAAAAGCCTGAACAACATAAAGGCACTGTGCAATATTAATTTTGAAGTTAATGAATAAACTATTTTTTGTGCCCAGTGACTTTTCTTTTATGAAAACACTGCGTTCTATTTGTCCACACAACTACCACTGTTGACTAAACAATTGTACAGTTCATGTGAGCCGCGGATTAAACAGAGCTTGCTATAGTGTATACATAAACCTTGTGTAGATCATCACAGAAAAGTGCTCTATAATGCCATAAATACTAATAACATTGTGTTTAGAAACATTTCTACAAAGTATGCCGCTGTAATTAAATGTGCTGACACAGACTATGCAAGTGGGCAGCAACTTCTTGAAAATGTGTGTTTATTTTGGTCTGCACTGATCTGCAATTAAAATTTTAAATATGTATCGACTTCTTCCGTTTACCTCTTTTGAGTTTGGTCTGTGGTGTTCATGAACTTGTTTCACAAAAGCAGTAAAAAGTGCCCAATCTGAAGTAAAGGACCAATTTGGGTTTTCACAGATATTTATGTTGATCTTGTACATAAAATTTTATTTCAACCTTTGTAAGCGCGTTGTCAGTTTAAAAACAATGTTTACAAGAGGAAGCTTTCGCCATCTGCAGTTCTTATTATATAAAAAAGGATTAAATAAAAAAAGAAGAAAATGAAAAGTAGAAACCAAAACTGAACGTCATGATACCATGATGGAACTAGCGACATGGGCTCGGGAATACTTTTACTTGTGTTTCTAAAAAACAATAATAATAAAAAGCCTCCAAGGACATCTGAGATGAAGCAAAAGACATTAAACGTGTTATGTGGTTAGACAAGTGAATTTGATGAAAATATATTTCGAATTCTAAAAAAATACAAATTAAATTGAATAAAAACTGAATACTAAAGCTGATGAATCAGTACTGGAACAGTCAGTCAACTTGTACATTTTTTCAAGTGAACTTAACATGTTATTTTAAATGGTCGATGAAGTTTACATCTTAGAAGCCAAAATAATGTGAAATCTTCAGGTCCATTAGGTTGTGCACTTAAGAAGCAAATACTGTGTGTTGTATTAAGAAAAGACAAAGAAAATACTGCAATCTTTTTATTATTATTATTTTGGAGAAATTATTTTGAAATTCCCGACACACATTATAGTAATAGTTAGATTAATAACAAAAAATAATAATTCATCGTTAGGTACAGCCCTAAAAATACATATAATTAGCACAATAAACAATTATAAATACAGTATATGTAATATGAAATCCAAATTTTAAAATACTTTTAAGAACAAACATCTGAACTAAAACTATCCGATAGAATTTTTTTAAATTTCATTTTCAATTCACGTCACTTAATAAAATGAGATGGTTAAAAATTTATTAAACTCTTATATTATTTATTATATTATTATTACCTTACAAACAACTGTTAGATTAACAGTTTACAAACAATGGTTTACATTACCCCTGTAATCTCTCATTGCAACTGATAAACTACTATAGTCCCTCATAATGGTTACCACAACTACTGGGATCACCCCACAGCCAGAGTTGATATCTTCCCTTATTATCTTTTCATTTAAATAATTTAATATTACAATTATTTGAAAGTTACAATTAACTGACACTGTTGACGAGATCAATGCCAATTGTGATCATTTCAGTAGTACATTTTGTTTTAAGCAAATTAATGTTTTCATGCCCAAATTAGCAGCCTATTTAAATATACCTTTAGGACATGCTTATGACTTAAGACCCAAGTTATGCACAATACTACAAGCTGCAGTCAAGCTTCACAATGTTCATGTCTATTTTGAAAGGAAAATGACAGGCCTCATTTTGCAGAAGTATAGCTCGGATGAACAGCAAAGCTCCATAGACAGTCTGTCTACATGATTGTTTTCCTGCAGCCTAGATTTGGCTTCTATTAAAAATGTATGTCTAGCACAAAGAAGTGATTTATACAGGAAAAGCTGGCAGCAACAATCAGCAACTCCAATTCCTTAATGATTTAAAAGTATAACTAAGCGAAAGGGTGTTGTGACCCTGTGGCAAACATTTGTCCGTTTTTGTCAATGTGTGGTGGGCATTAACTTCCAAACTTGTTCATGTTTCCCAAAAATGATTAGTTTTACCCTAAAGCTTTGCTTTCTCACTTAAGCTCTTATATAATTATTAAAATTATGTGTTTTTCAGGTTTAATATTTAAGAGAATAATTTAAAAAATAAAATGTGTATCTAAATTTGTTCTAAACAATGGGTGCATACACAAACAGCAGCACAACAGCCAGTGAAAATGCAAAACAGAAATAATGACAAGAAGTAAATGTGTGTTGATATCACAGCATTTCCTGTGTCATTTCCCACGTCTATTTCTGTGGGAAATCGGGGCCAGATGGACTTAGACAATCAATAAGATGTAAATCAAATAATAGTTGCACTGTTTTACAGATCAATGTGTAAAAAAAAGTCACAATAAATAAACATTTTACAATGAGAACACAAGATTTAGAAGTGTTAACAGTACAGAAGCAATAATTTTCAAGGCTGACAAATTCTAAAAGGTTTAAGTCCCAGTCTTATGTCTCATGTATATACAATCTAATATGCAATATCTAATTACTGTTTCAATAAATTTGCCTCAACATCTGAGAAAATTTTTTAAGTACAATAATTAAGAAATACTAGCAATATTATCAATACATTTAATGTCTAAATATTTGTACTATGGATCACTTGACCCCGATCTCCGGGCACAGTATACAGGGCTGCCCACCACTCCGGGCATGTGTGTTCACTTCACTAGCGTGCGTATCACGACACAGGTGTGTTATCACTAAATTTAGAAAACAAAGCTTACTATCCATTCGGGGGGGGGGGGGGGGCCTTGGAGACTTCATGACAATTCAATCCGTTATCAAATCTTCAGGCCAACAATACAATATTTACAACTTAATTTCCCACGATACAATTAAATATGATCCAATACTCAGTATTTTTTTATATTAAATCTATTAAGTTTAAAATAAATCAACAAGAAAATAATTTGCATTTTGAGATACGGAATCAGCATTCTGTGCTCACAACGTTTATGACACTAATAGAAGTTGTGATCAACGCTGTAAATTGAACAGTTACTCCACAAAAAGGAGTTAAATAAAGTGCAATAAGAAGCTGTAATACATATAAAGCTTACTGTGCAGGTCAAATATATTT
>JAOUQT010046777.1:0-10931 GCA_025769995.1 Xyliphius kryptos
TTGTCTGTTCCATTTGCACAACAGCAAGTGAAACTGATTTACAATCAGTGTTGCTTCCTAACTGGACAGGTTGATTTTACAGAAGTGGGGTTGACTTGGAGTTACATTGTGTTGTTTAAGTGTTCCCTTTATATTTTGAAACAGTGTATGTAACAGACACACAAGGAATTTGGTTTCGGGATGATGGTGTCACCCTAGTTACATTACAATACAAAATACAATTTACTGTACAGTGTGCAGATAAAATAGTAATAAAGATGCATTGTGTATTGTCCATCCATCTATTATCATCCACTTAATCCTGTACTAGGACACCCAGGACAGGGCGCCAATCTATCACAGGGCACACATTCACTTACACAGCCATACACACAAACACACAATATATGGGGCAATTTAATAGAGCGTTCAATTTACCTTGAATCCATTTTTTTTGGACTGTGGGAGAAAATCGGAGAAAACCCGGAAGAAACTCCACCCAGATCAGGATCCGAACATGGTTCCCCGTGCTAAGAGGCGAACATGCTAACCACTAAGCCACCGTGCCGCCTTGCTTTGTGTGTTGTGTAAAGCAATAAAGTGCAACATAGGCAATGCCATCATGGTGCTTGTCTGGCCGGACAACTTGATGGACATATATCCAATTGAGAATATTGAGGTATTTTTAAGAGGAAATTGAGGGGCACCAGACACAACAACAAAGAAGAGCTGAGAGGCACTGTGATGAAGTTACCAGTGTGAGTCCTTGAGCAAGACCCTTAACCCCTATTGCTCCAGAGATTCTCTACGTAACCCTGTATTCTGACCCCAACTATTGAGTGGGATACTTGTCGCGTTGGATAAAAGCATCTGCTAAAATTTACCAAATGAACAAAAGATAGGGACGCTCAAGGCATACTTTTTCCCTGTTGTCACGATATCAAAGACACAGTGACGTGCCCTTAATCGAGCTGAGAGACCCATTGTTCGAAACATATATTTAAGGCTACATCCGGTGTGCTTTAATCCTTTGGGGTGATTCAATCTGTCGTTGTTGTACATAGTGGCATCAGTGACATGGGTGATTTTCTTTGGAAAGTCTGACCCATTACCCCCTTAGTGTCTTCATTTAAAATTCCATTTAAGATGAATGTTCTGATGGTAAGTCACCTTCAGTGCAGTAACTTTTCATCCCCTGTTCTCTGCGTTTTAAAATGATCACTGAGTGTTATCTCTATGGGGCATTTGAGCAATGTAATTTACATCTACGCTGTCTGATTTATGTAAATGACAGGTTAGGGAGAGATTAAAAACCTTTTTTCTGATTTTAAGGGGATATAATTATGTCCTTTATAGGAAAGGAATTTAAATATTTAAATGGGAACCAGTCGTTACAAAACATTACATGAGATTATTTAGCAGACACTTCTACGCAAAGCGAATTACAAGTGCCTCCAACTTGCAATGAGGGTTAAGGTTAAAGTATCCCACTCAATAGTTGGGGTCAGAATACAGGGTTACATAGAGAATCTCTGGAGCAATAGGGGTTAAGGGTCTTGCTCAAGACCCCACATTGGTAACTTCACTGAACCTGGGATTTGAACCCTCAACCTTCAGATAAAAAAGTGACATACTTCTCCCACAGTGCTTACATACAGGAATTTGTACTTCACATTTAGCTTCAGCGTGCAGTGGCACACACACACATACGTACTGAGAGAAGTGAGCACACATGCCCAGAGGGGCAGCCTCATACAGTGCCTTGAGAAATTCACCCTCTTTTAATTTTTCACATTTTGTTACCTTGACTTCAAAGGGATTATTTGAGGGTCTGCATAATTTCATTTACAGACCATGCCTACAACTTTAAACATTTGATAGTTTTTTTAATTGTGAAGCAAACAACAAATAGGACAAAATAACTGAAAACGTCAGTGTGCATAACTATTTACCCTCCCTTAAGTCAGTACTTTGTAGAGCCACCTTTGGCAGCAGTTACAGCTGCAAGTCGCTTTGGCTAAGTCTCTATAAGCTTGCCACTGGGACTTTTGCCCATTCCTCAGGGCAAAACTGCTCCAGCTCCTTCAACATAGGGAGTCTTGACCACAGATTCTCAATTGGATTAAGGTCTGGGCTTTGACTCGACCATTCCAATACATTTACATGTTTCCTCTTATACCACTTGAGTGTTGCTAGCAGTATGCTTTGAGTTATTGTACTGTTGGAAGGTAAATCTCCGTCCCAGTCTTAAATCACTGACAAGTGATTTGCTCAAGAAAATTCCTGTATTTAGCACCATCCATCTTCCCCTTGACTCAGATCAGTTTTCCTGTCCCCCCAAGGGGTGCTTTTCTTGGGTTGATGAGATGTGTTGGCTTTGTGCCAGACATAGCATTTACCTTGGTGGCCAAACAGTTAAACTTTGGTCTCATTTGAGCACGGTACCTTTCTCCATACATTTGGGGAGTCTCCCACATGCCTTTTTGCAAACTCAAAACAAGCTTTTCTATTTTTGCCCGTAAGTAAAGTTTTTTCTGGCTACTCTTCCTTAAAGCCCAGCTCTATGAAGTGTACTTAGTGGCTCATTGTGGTCATATGTACAGTTACACCAGTCTCTGCTTGGGAACTCTGTAGCTCCTTCAAAGTTACCATTGGTCTCTGATTAATGCCCTCCTTGAACGGTCTGAGAGTTTTGGTGGGCGACCCTATCTTGGCAGGTTTTTTGTGGTACCATGTTATTTTCATTTGATGATCATGCATATGACGATGCGCTGGAGATCATCAGAGATTTGGATAGTTTTCTATAACCCAACCCTGACTTATATTTCTCTACAACTTTGTCGTTAACTTGCTTGGAGATCTCCCTGGTCTTCATGGTGGCTGGTTAGCTTTGGTGTTGTTTGTGGTCTTTCAAAGTTTGCACACGTCTCCTTTTTGCTCCACTTGTTTATGTTATCAGTTCCACTTACTGTAAAGATGGACTTTGTAGTTCTACAATTATAGCCTGTAATCTGTTTGTGGACTACAGTACATACTGTGTACTCTTTTCTAATGCTCAGGACCCAATAGTAGCACCACAGAGCACCTTTTATTTGGTCGGTGCATTATTCCTATCCCAGCAGTGTCACTGAGGTGTTTAAACAAAGATACAGCAGCATGTTGATTTCTTGTAGTTCGAGCATCTGCAGGCTTACGTAGAAACAACTCTCCAAAAAATTGAACAAATAAGACAAAGCTTAGCTGGAATAAAAATCTACTCACTGAAGACACCAGCTATAAGAAAACCTCCTGTGCTGTTTGAGATAACTGTTCAGAAAGCCATTGTGTGGTAGAACTATAAAGAATCGTGTCACAGGAAATCGGTGTGGAATGAAGCTGCACACAAACCTGCCAAAGCATGAAATCAGCGCTCTGAACCTGTGGACCAGCAGCAGTGTTACTGTGTGTGAGAGAATAAATAAATGCTATTTAATGCGTTTAAATACTGTTTAATAAAAACAGGTGTTTTTTAATATTTTTTTAAATAGTGTACTTCAGGGGTCAGTAATTAAGTATGGCCGTGGGCCTGATATTTTTAATCATTACCTAGCGGGCCACAAACCGGGGGTTTGGGGGGAGGGGTGACAAGAGATTAAAGCGGGCTGATGTGGATGAAGTTTGTGAACTGACCATTGGGGGCGCTATTATTTAAAAACAAACAGAAAAAAAAAACAACAGCAACATCATTTCCACGTTACTGTTAGCTCAGAGAAATGTTGAGAGAATCTTTCTTAAGGAATGGACAGAGAAATGTGCCTTCATCCTCCCGGTTTTATCAATGCAAAGCCCACATGCCTGATCTGTTTGGGGGACAATGTACAGCGCAAGTGCTGGTAAACTATGCTTTCTCAAATCCTAGCTCAGCGCAACAATCTAGCAGAATGTTTTAGAGGACTTTATGATTGCTTTTGCTGAGGATCTGTATGGATTGTGCAACAACCGCTGAATATAGTCAGGAATACACTTATTTAAAGGCATGGAAGTACTAAGCAAAAGCGCATAACATAAATGAATCAATGCTGGTCTGTGGCACGGTTGAAACCCCCCCAGAATATGTGACCAGAAACAAACGAATAAGAATACTCAGTAAATTAAACAAGCAGCCGAAGGAAAGTAATAAACTAATTAACTGAACACAAAAACGTAAGGAACCCAAGAGGAAGCGCCGTGTCACCGAGTGGAACCAGGATGCCAGGTAGTAGAGAATGACGTTTGTTAGAAATAAGCAAAAAAAATATATAAAAAGCAACATTGAACTGGCAGCGCGTGACATATCTTACACAGCACAGGGGACAAACGGAAACACGCACTGTCACGTGGGGTTGGAAAGGATGAGGACTGAAGGTAGCATTGAAAATGCGGCAGGTGCCGTCCGCACCTCCCGGATCGTCGCCACAAGGAGCCACGCTCCCGGCATCCTTCCGTTCCTATGTGCGACGTCTGGAACCTCCACTTGCCTTGCCGACCCCAGCTTTGCCGTCAACGGCAGCCGGCAGTCTGGGTTGGGGCGTAAACCCCCCCACTGAAGAACATACCTGCGCTGCTCGCAGGTGACGTCATCTGTCACGTGCGTCCTCATCCATCCTGGGTTTTCGTTGCCACTGTCACGGGGGGTCAAAAAGGACGAGGACTGGAGACAGGGTTCCACCACAAAAGCACAGGATTTTTTAGTGACCCAAGACGACTGAGCTTTTACAGTTCTTAGTTCCACAAATTCGTGGTCGGTCTCCCTCCCCGCGGCGTGTGATCTTACAGCTTATAAAGCAGCACACTGTCATCAGACGAAGCAGCATCAGGTGCACTAATCAATCTCCTTGATCAGCTCCGCCACTCCCTTACACCCAGCGCCACCGCGTGCCACAGCAGTTTTTGGATGTCCTTGCAGCCAGACTTGTTGGGGGGAGGGGGGTTGTATATTATTGTAAATAAATCACAGGAAAGAGGTATAACTCTACTCGTGCCTAATTATTCACAATAATGCTGTAATTCTTGATTTCATAACAATAAGTTCATTCATGTTTAAAGGTAGCACTGGCGGGTGCTCATCTTCCAATGAGAAGGTCCTTAATTTGATGTCCAGGTTGGATGGGAACGTTATGTTGAAATAAATCAATCGTACAATAATTGATTTACTGGGCATTTTTAATTTAGCCATATATTTATGCGACAGGCATTACGATGTGTATTCAGGCGAATTGTACATATTGTACGTTTATTTAGACTGTCTCATTACACTTTGATAAATGAGATGATTCTCTCTCTGATCTCAGATTACCTGATTGGACCTGCCCTTGTCCCTCCCTTAAATCAAATCTTTTCATGCTGAATTAATGGATGGAAGGTATATCTGTCAGACACAGTGCTAATTCAGTGTGTAATTCCTCAGTGATGAAGCTTTGTGTAAGTGAGAGCAGGAGAGATGGATAGAGCGGATGATTTAGCTCGCAGCGTTATGAGAAGTGAATGATGAGATGACCACTGAGGATTTATTCATCGCCTGTAAGGATTTTTAAATTAGAGAAGCATTTTGTGCTTACTGGTCATCCATATTCCAATATCTGTGCTTGTCCTTGTTTAAACAAATTTCTATATTATTTCCAGGTACAAAAACCGTAGGGCTGATGCCAAACGTAAACTGGTGCTTTATTAATATTTTTGGTGAACTGGAGACGTGTCCTGTGCAGGTTTGAAGTTTGCGGTTTTCCTTTAACAGGTTAGACACAGTCTGAGCTTTTTGTTTCAGCAACAGTAATTGACACCTTGGTATGAAATCTTCAATTTCCTGTCCGTGTAATGCATGAAATAACCTCCACTTTAAAATAATAGCCTTTTTTAATAACAAGAAACAGAATTTGAAAGGTTTCGGGTTAAAACCCAGAGAGCAAGCACAAGCACCCCTGTGAGATCAACAAAACGTTGTTCACTCACACACACTGTGCGTTGTTTTTCATGTGATCAGATGTTGTGCGGTTAATAATCTCATTGGCTTTTATCCTTGTTTTCATTTGCTATTGTCCTTCCGTGGTTGCCGCAACTACTATAATCTCTCGTTAACGACAGTTGCCACAACTACTATAATTTTTCATAAACAACGGTTACCACAACGACTACAATCCCTGATATACAACTGTTGCAACAACTATAATCCCTGATAAACAATGGTGGACACAACTACTATAATGCTTTATCATATAATCCCTCATAAACAACAGTTGCTACAACTACTATAATGCCTTGTCTATGCATGTGTTCCTTGTTAGTTCTGTTTAGTTAATTAACTGTGTTCGTGTGGTCTCTGTTTAATTAATTAAATTTATTCTGTCATTTCATTTGTTGCTGTGTTCTTCCTTGGGTATTTAGTTCAGTCTGTCCTGTAGTTCATTGCTCGTTTTCATTTGCGTTACCCGTTGTCCGTTACCTCTGCTTTTTTGTCATAATAAAACAAAAATACTAATAATAATGTGTTCCTACCTGGTATCTTCTGGCTCCATTCAAAGCTTAAGAGTGTTCGGCATCGCGCACGGTTTGCACAGCCAACTCCGGAGGTGACGGCGCGAGCATAACATTTATCATATAATCCCCCATATACAACGGTTGCCACAACTACTGTAACCTTACATAAACAACAATTACCACAATGACTATAATCCCTCATAAACAACGGTTGCCACAATTACTGTAATCTTACATAAACAACAGTTACCACAATGACTATAATTCCTCATAAATAACTGTTGCCACAACGACGAGTGTGCTGTGGTAAGCTTCCCCTTGTGGCTACACGCCATAATAAATAAAAACAATAAATGTTACATTTTTATGAAAAATTAAGACAACCTCTAAAAATAAGACCTAGCTCATCTTTAGGAGCAAAAATTAATTATTTTTGAGGGACAAAGTTGCTACTGCTTCATAATTAATATACAATGGTTTTCTGCTAAAATAAACCTTAAACATCAGCAGGTTAGCTACACAATGCCTCTGTGATGTCATAGCAATGAACAAACAATGTTCTTTTAATGGCTTACTATTTTAAAGCTTCTCACAGACACTAGTGTGGTCCTGGGGTTAAACACCACAAATTTACCCACATTATTAAATTGAGAATCATCTGAGACATGTAGAACCTTCTCTAAAGATTCATCCCTCAGTGCTGTTCCACGATGCATTAACCAGTGCAGATTCTTTTTGATGTATTTACATACTCATGGGACTTTAGATGTTTTGTATATTATTTTACTGTTTTATTTCATTTCATTTTTATTCATGAAGAACATACCAGGGAGCGAATGTTATATAAAGATGTTCTCTGAGCGTCCGGCAGAATACCAGAACATCCAAATTGCTTGGCTGTTGTTAGCAAGACACGTATCACTATCATGAATTAGTACTTTTGTTTCACTGAAAGCATTAAAATAGTCTATTTTTCTTAAACAAAGTCTCTTATTATGTACAATTTTCTCTCTTGGTGTTGTGGTTGCTATGGTGATGGTCCTGTGTGCTTTTATGCTTCTGTGTCTAATTGTCTGATGCTCACCTACCACTGTGCCATATATTTAACTTTTTAGCTGCCTGTGTCTTTCACATTAAAAGCTGTAGTGAGTTTATTCCTTGTTGCATTTTTTGGTGGTCTTTTGCTTTTGATTCCAGCCCTTGCTGAACGTTCACCAGAGCTAACACAACTACTGTTGTACTTGTCTTGTTTTCTTGTTTTATTTTTGTATTAAAGCAAAATCAGTGGCAATAATGAAGTGAAGTAAAACTGGATTTGTGACATTGGTAACATTTTTTGAATCTCCAAAAGCCAAAGCCCTTACTGACTCATCACTAATTCTTCCACTTCCCGAGTACCTACAAGGCTTAGATTTGACATCGTAATTCCCTACCATGACTTTGGAAAACAAAGTACTTTCACCCTTTTACGTTTCATGGTTTGTTCGATATCACCATTGAACACAAGACCCCTCCAGGGTTACAGCAGGTTCTTCCCGAATACCTACAAGGCTGAAACTTGGCACTATGTTTATTCCAAGTCCTTGGAAAAACACGTTCTCTCTTTCCTACGCTTGATTATTTGTTTCCATTGCCATTGAATGCAACACCTCAGATGGAGTGGGGTCTTGGCGGGTATCTAGAAAGATGAAATTCGACTCAGTCATTCCTTATTATGTTCTTAAGAAACCTACTGGTAAATTTACGTCAGAAACAAGCACGTGGTCACCGTAGTCACAACTCACACTATATTCATTCCACATATTCATTTCAGATTTTTTATCGCCCAAAACCTCACTCTATAATCATACGCCCATTTGAAATATATAAACTCCTTCACTTATTCAAAAACAACTGCCTTTCACATTGTTATCAAATTCACCAGCAGCACAGGTTTTCTGACAGTTCTAGAATTTCTGGTACGTATTTTGGAATCTCTAAAACAAATTTATGAATTTACATTGACTTTATTGGAACTTTGAGCCTCAGATTTCAACGATTTTGGATTTTTAAGTGTTTGTGGACAGACTAGCAATGAAAACAGAGGATCCACTGTATTTTGACATGGCTGTAGTATGTGGACAGTACAATGGCATAATGGTTAGCATGTCTAGGTTAGAATTACGATCTGGGTAGAGTTTCATTGGTCTCCTTTGTGGGTTTTCTGGTGTCCTCCAAAAGATTTGCCTGTAAATGAATTATGATTGATCAATCTTAGCATGCTGTAAATCTTTATACTTAAAAATTGCATTGAACAATAAACTGTTGCTACGTGGTCTCGTCACTATTATAGAAAAGGCAGTGCTACAACAGTATTTTGTTTATATCATTAATAGTGTTTATATCATTAATTTGAACAAAACAAAATAATATAATCAATAAACATTATGCTAAAATAGTCCCTTTGTGTGGTTCTGTGGCAATAAAAGTACAAATGTTTAATTGCTATTGTAAGCTAAAAAATGATTGCTGTGTGGAGAACCAAATGTTTTCAGATTTAATAAATGTGCTTGCTAAAAGCAACTGGGACTCATCTCTGTCAACCTTTGTGTGCACACAGCGGGAGCGAACACGCAGTGGAATCTCACGAGTGTTTTTGCAACATGCTGATTTGGTTCTGTGATCTTCATTTGTCTAAAAGGGCTAATCGAAAGAATCAAACTCTACTAGATCTCACACAGAATGATGTTAAAAGTCTAGGTTTCGGTGAATCTTGCGCTTTGATTAAAGTGGGCTGCTGGCTGGTGAACAGAAATAAAATCCACTGCACTTCATTGGGAGTGCTTATTAGCCGAGTCCTAAGTAGATTTATGGATCCACTCCAAAGTGCATTTGGTGTATACGTTTAAAGTTTGTGAATGGATGTTATTTCTCTGTATTTATTAAAGTACAACATATGATGACATTTGTAATAGAAGCATTTCATTTGTTATATATTATGATTTTGATTTCACCTCTCAAACTTTTTTTTTACAGGTTTTTATGTTCACTTTTTGTACTATAATTAAAAAAAAAATCTCATGACCTTCCCCTTAATCCTCTATGAGGGTCGTGGTGGGGTTCTCCATGCCTATCCGGGGAAGAACGTCTCGGGTGCAGGGCAAATATACCCAGGACAGGGCGCCAAACCATCGCTGGACACCCACTCACTCAGACACACACACAGACAGACAGACTATAGGGCCAATTTAGAGGATTCAATTTACCTTGAATACATGTTTTTGGACTGTGGGAGGAAACCAGAGAACCCAAAGTAAACCCATGTGGACACGGGGGAGAACATGGAAACTCCATTCAGAACGGGATTCGAACCAAGATTTCCCAGTGCTGAGAGGCGGCGAACATGCTAACCACTAAACCATGCTGCCCTGATAGGAATATTGAGTTTGGCAATTACATTTGTTGGTGACACAGGAGCATAGTATTTAGCAAAATCTATCTCTCAGCGCTAGGGATCCAGTTTCAAATCCTGATCTGGGTGGAGATTCCATGTCCTCCCCATGTCCATGTGGGTTTTCGGGGCAAGGTAAGAACCTTGTAACCTGAAGGTCCCTCGTTCAAATTCTGGTCCCACCAATGGCCTGAACTATGGCTGAAGTGATCTTGGGCACCACACCAAACCCCAATTGCTCTTGCACACCATATACAAGGCTGCCCACATAGGGTGTGATGTCACAAGGGTCATATATGAGTCGTTTGGGCTACAAGGCTGCCCACCACTCCGTACACTTCAGTCAGTGTGTGTACATGTGTGTGTCACTGCACAGATGGGTTAAATGTGGAAAACAAATTCTTCTTGTGTTTAAGTACAGAAGGCAAAAGTAGACCACTTTCTTCTCCCACACTCCATAAACATGGATTCAAGGTTGGTTTCATCTTTGTCACATCTCTGCTTGACTACTGTGACTCTGTCCTAATTAGGCTTTCTTCCAGTAGTTTAAAGAAGTTGCAGTAGGCGCCGAATTCAGCAGCTAATGTTCTACACTCACCAGGACACGGGAACACATTTATCCAATATTAAAAAATTTACATTGGCTTCCGGTTCAGTATTGTATCCATTTTAAAGTACTGCTTTTGGTTTTTAAATCGCTGCATGATTTGGTCCCTCCATATCTCTCTATATCACGCCAATCACGTTCACGCCGGTCCAAAGATTCACATTTGATGTCTGTAAACTACACACGTATGTTGAAAGCGCATTTAGTGTGGTTGATCCAAAGTTGTGGAACTCCCACTGTACCTCTGCACATCTACGTCTTTAGTAACTTTTAAAAAGCTTTTGAAAATGTGTCTTTTAAGCTTTTTAAATGTAGTTTCTTATATTAGTTCTTGTTTTTTTTTTCTTTCTTTTCTTTTTAAATTAGATTTCCTTCCTGTACCTGTAAGTGTCCACATTGACACTTATAATACATTATTATTAT
>JAOUQT010046792.1:0-10930 GCA_025769995.1 Xyliphius kryptos
TACAGGACAATTTAGAGCGTTCAATTCACCTTACATGTTTTTGGAATGTGGGAGGAAACCGGAGACCCCGGAGGAAATATTCCAATTAAAATTAAGATTTGCAATCAAGTGGAATGAAAATATATAAAAAAAATGGTAATTCAAATTAAAACCTGTGTTTGTGTGCAGCTTCAAGAATCTCTTACAATGCCGCTGTGGATTCTGGCTCATTTTGAGAGCTTAAAATAATGGTTTGTCATAATATTGATTATCTTCCGAAAATATGGAATCAAGTGATTAACTGGGTCATTTTAACACATGAATGCTTTCTGTAAGATCAGATGAGACCTTTTTTAGAAGTATATTTTAAATACCGTTTTTTTCTCCCTTTCCACTAATCAAATTTTTTAATATTATAGGGAATATATATGGTTCTAATAAACTGCATTTTTTATTGGATTAACTGTAACCGTGTATCTTTATTTTTTGTGAAACTTTTTTTTGAAAATGTGTTGCCTTTGGAACTTTCTGGGCTGGGTAACTGAGGCTTTGCATGTTGACAATTATGTAACGTTTGGTGTCGTTTTTGACCAGGTATAGCAGTTTTACCCAGGAAATTCAGTTTTTGCCCAAACCAAACTTGTGTAGCCTATGAAAGAGATATGACCACTTCACCCGGTCAAAAGCCTTCTCTGGGCCCAATGAGATAACAGCTTCCTGCAGTTCAACAGCAGGATTATACACCACTTTAAGCAGACAGCGGATATTTTAGGATTGCCTATTCTGGATGAATCCAGTTTGATCTGGAGAAATTAAGGGAAGTATGGGTTCCAGGCCTAGGGCCAAATTTTAGACAATATTTTTATATGCCAATAAATTCCAATTTGTATAATGAAGCATAAAAATTCTTAAAATGGTCATTTATGATTTGAGGATCTGATGTCACACCTGTGTCGGTAGAAATTTGATGTGTCACTGACAATTGTCGCAGTTGATGATCCAGTAACATGCTAGTCTTATCTCCATGCTCATATTGGACATATTCTGATTCATTAGACAATAAGTAGATTTAGACGCCGGGGGAGTGCATATTGTTATATTGCTAGAAATGAAAGTCCATCAGCACTGGTGCATGATCAGAAATGACAATTGCATCACATGATCATTAATGCACAGAAGGAATTAGACGATTATCTATTAGAAAGTAGTCAATATGGGTTTAGCTATGATGAACTGGAAAGAAGAAAATGTACTCTTATACAGCTGGATTAAGGAGATTCTGGGGGTCTGACACAGAGAACTCCTTAATAAAAGACTATGGTTTTAGCTGATCTTAATGGTTCTTAGTGAAGGAACGGTATAAAGTTGGATTAAGCCAACAATTAAAGCCTTACCCTCATTAAATAAGAAAATGGGATTAAAACATGGGTACTGAAAACTGACTGAAAAAAATTGTCTTGCCAAATCAAGTACCACAAAGACACTCCATGACGATGATATAGCAACTATTTGGGTCATTTATTATATCGGTACAATTAAAAAGCGATTAATGGATTAGGATTGGAACTCTTCTAGAGCTCCCAAAAGGAGGAGTGAAACACCCGACCAACCCATCTTGTCCTTAACCTGACATGGTAAGAGGGTTTTAAATGTGTTTCTTTATAGAAAAAAGCTCTTAAACTACAGTGGCTGGCAAAAGTATCCATACTGCTTGAACTTGTTCATATTTTATTACATTACAAACACAAACAAATATATTTCAATGGAATTTAATGTGAAAGACCAACACAATATGGCATACAATTGTGAAGTAGAAAGTAAATAATACATGATTCAAAACATTTTTCACAAATAAAAACCTGAAAACTATTCAGCCCCCTTTTCTCTGCGTGCAGCCAATTTCATTCAGAAGTTGCCTGATGACTGCTAATGACTAAAAAGAGTCCAACTGTGTGTAACAAGTAAAATGAGGCTAAGTAGTGCATGTTGCCTCCATGTGCCAGCATGACCCTACAATGCCTGGCATGCTAATAAGGCGGCGGATGTTCTCTCCTAAGGCCCCCTCCATGTCTTCTGGTGTAGTGGCCTGTCTCCTGGTATCTGCTCCATGCTCTGGACACTGTGTTGACAGACACAGAAAACCTTCTTGTCACAGATCATATTGACGTGCCATCCTAAATAAGCTGCACTACCTGAGCAAATTCTGTGGGTTGCAGACACCGCCTCATGCTACTTCTATGGTGAGAAAACTGACAAAATGCAAAAGTGACCAAAACATCAGCCAAAAAGGCTGAGAACAGATTAAAGGTCTGTGGTCACTACCTGCACAAACTCTCCTTTATAGGGGTTATCTTGCTAAGTGCCTCTCATTTCCACCTGTTGTCTGTCCAATTTTCACAGCAGGTGAAATTGATTCAAATTCAGTCTTGCTTCCTAACTAGACTAATTACTGAGCATTAGAAATTGTTGGCTTTCTTACAGGCTCAAAATGGTCAGAAAGTAACTTTCTTTAGAGAGCCATCAGTTCATTGTTGTGTTAAGAAAGGAAGACTACTCAATGCAAAATATTGTGCAAGAGGATAAATATCTTATAGTGTGTGCAATTTGTGAGAACGACGCGGTCAACTGACAGCTGCGCAAAATGGAGCACATCAAACACAAGTGTCAGCATCAACGGCCAAGAGGTGACTTCAGGAAGCTGGACTTTATGGAAGAATTTCTAAGAAAAAGCCTCACACTGGCTTCTCTTTTCTTTTCTTTTCTTTGTCTTTTCTTTTTATTGGCCAGTGCGTGGTATGACTTTTTCTTGGCAAGTTTTAAACACTAACTCTCTCCCACTCCCTGTTTTTTATTCTTATAATTTCTTTAGAATTATTTTTGACAAAACTTTTCTAAATAATTTTTAAACTTACAAGTTTTGAGCTACTTGTAATAGGGCTTAACGATTCTTAATCCATGGTGTTTTTGAACCATAATTACACTTCTTAATATGGAATCTGCATCCATGCATAGGGACCTTTTCCTATATTTAACCAGGAAATCAAATTGAGGCCTTGATGTGATCTATGAGAAATTTAACACCTACTTTAAAGCTTTATGGTCTTAAAAAAGACCACAAACGTACTCTCCTGAAAATAAGTCAATTTGGGCCTTGTTTATACCATCACAAGGTATACTAGAGGTTTTAGCATCTCTTAGAACTTTAAATACTGTAAATTCTTTGTTCTTAATCTGATGCATTAAAATAGTATTCCTACTGTTCCTACTTACTCTTAAGGCTCACATTACTGAAATTTTAAAGAACTAAGAAAGAAACACAAATATTTACCATGATGCCATATGTGATGTATGTTGATCTGTATTCTTAAGATCAGTGCTTGGTATGCTTTTTCCTTATGATGTCATTGGGCTTGGTCAGTCAGGCTCATGTATTCTCAGATCACTGCTATGATGCATGTCATGATACTCACCAACACGTGTCCTAAACACGACACAACACAGTTCCTGTTTGCATATTAGCCTGCACCAGTGACATCACTGTGTGCACATCTCTATCAGTTCCTTGATGCCTGTACTTTCTTCAGTACGCACTGACTCATTCACTGCACTCTAGTGGTGATTGCTACCTGGTGCTTTTATCCCTCCTTAGTGCTTATTCACTCTCTATACATCTTATCATTGCTAGATTTTTACATAATTTGAGACAAAAACATATGTAACTTGAAATAAAAGGATTTTAAAACATTAAGTACAAAGTTAAATAGACAAAATATTTAATATTTATAACTTACCAAGTTGCCAAGGGGTGGCACAGTGGCTTTGAGGTTATCACGCTGGGAAGTCCCGGTTTATTTACCAATGTGGGGACAGTTTCCATGTTCTTCCCATGTTTGCGTGGGTTTCCTCCAGGATCTCCGGTGTCCTTCCGCAGGCCAAAAACTTAAGGTAAATTGACAGCTCTAAATTGCCCCATATAATCCGCGTGAGTGAGTGTGTGCCCAGCGATGGATTTGCACCCTGTACTGGGTGTATTTGCCCACTGGCTGAAACATTTTCCCCTCGATGGGCATGGAAACTGCCCCATGACCCTAGTAGAGGATTAAGCGGAAGACTACAAGTTGGAGGCACGACCAGTCGCAGCGGCCCCTCTCTTTTTCTATGGAGAATTTATATTTTGACTCTCCTGTGTGTCCTAGATACAGTGGAATTGACAAGGCATCTTATATGTCAAAATACCAAAACCATTACCAATAATAAATGAATGAACTTACCAAGTTTTTCAAATTTAATACAGCAACTTGACCATTCGTTGCTTGGTAAGATTAAAATGTCTTATGATTATAAGTTTTGATGATATTCACATACATTTTGTGCAGAATTATTAAGCAAGTTGTATTTGAGAGGATTGTTTATTATTGAACAACAAATATGTTTTCAATCAACCCAAAATACTTATAAATATCAAAGCTTAATATTTTTGGAAGTCGGACCGGGTTTTATTTTTAGATTTGGCTATCTTAGGAGGATATCTGTTTGTGCAGGTAACTATTACTGTGCAGAATTATTAGGCAACTGACTAAAACCAAATGTATACCTATCTCCCTAGTTTATTTTTACCAGGTAAACCAATATAACAACATAAAATTTAAAAATAAACATTCCTGACATTCAAAACCAAAACCAAAAACAAATCAGTGAGCAAAATAGTCACCTTTCTTTACGATGACACTCAAAAGCCTTCCATCCATATATTCTGTGAGGTGCTTGATCTGTTTACAATTAACATTGCATGCAGCAGCCACCACAGCCTTCCAGACACTGTTCAGAGAGGAGTACGGTTTTCCTTTAGCAAAATCAGTCTTAAGCTATTTCTTGGCCCAGTCTTGACATTTTATCTTATGTTTCTTACTCAAAGGGGGTCGTTTTTCAGTCTTCCTTACCTTGGCCATGTTCCTGAGTATCACACACCTTGTGCTTTTTGATACTCCAGTAACGTTGCGGCTACTAAATATGGCAAAACTGGTGGCAAATGGCATCTTGGCAGCCTCACCCTTCATTTTCCTCAATTCATGGGCAGTTATTTTGCACCTTTTTTTTCCCCCAACACGCTTCTTGCAACCCTGTTGGCTATTTGCCATGAAACACTTGATTGTTTGGTGACTTGAAAGTCTGGCAATTTTAAGACTGATGCATTCCTCTGCAAGACGTCACAATTCTTAACTTTTCAGAGTCTGTCAAATCTTTCTTCGGACCCATTTTGCCAAAGGAAAAGAAGTTGGATAATAATTAAGCACACCTTATATACGGTGTTGATGTCATTAGACCACACCTCTTCTCATTACAGAGATGCACATCACCTGATATACTTAACTGGTAGTTGGCTTTCAAGCCTATACAGCTTGGGGTAGGACAACATGTATGAAAAGGATGATGTGATCAAAATACTCATTTACCTAATAATTCTGCACACAGTTTATGGTGCATAACTTGGTATAGTTCCTTTATTCAACAACTGGGAAAGTGGCCTTTTCTGCCATATCTGCCATATTGTGCCATTATATGTTTGATTACTTTTCAATTTAAAGTCAGATTACTTAAACAGGAGTGTGCAAGCTGATCTTATGGATAAAAGTAAGCAGGTAAGTGTGTTTTGCCTTAAGGAACTAGAATAATGACTGACAACATGATGACCTAATTAAATTAATTCTTTATTGTGTGGGATGAGTTTTCATGTCCCTCTGAAACACTTACTGAAATTGCTTTAAGTGCTATTTTGTATTATTTTATTTGATTTGCAAATAAAAGAAAAGAAAAACAAGTTCTTAAAGTGACATTAACCTTATTTTAATAATAAAGAGCACTGGATAAAATACAATAAAGAACATTAAAAGTAAATTTTAAAAATATTATAAAAGTTGAAAGAATTAGGTGACCGGCGACAATTTCAAATCAGCATGTTTAGTCTAGTTAACTTCAAATCTTGGTTAATGTTTACTCTTGATTTGTTTGAGCAGGTGTGAATAGTCCTTAAGAGGAGTTGGTCTGGGCCAAAATGAACACTGGTGGAATTTGTTTGTGGTCAGAATGTTTCATGCTTAGCAATAGCACCTGTGGTTTAACTTGTTGACAGTTAGCAGGCAGAATGTTTTTTGCCAAGCAGTACAGCATTATCAAAAAAATCTTTCAAAGTTAATTCAGCATTTTGTTGGTGTAGTTTTACCTGGTACATTTTTCAGATTATTACAACAGCTGTGACCTGCCATCTGTTACTGTTGCATTGTTCGATTACATTTTGCTTGAAACTATGTTCATGCTTCCTTTCAGGAAGGTCTAGTTCAAGTTCATGTTTAAGTTCATTTTATTTATATAGCAAATTTTACAACAAAGCATTTTTTTCAAAATGGCTTGGTAGTTTTGTTATCCCACATCAGCAAAGAGCAAACCGAAGCAACAGTGGCCAGGAAATACCCAGTAGTTTTCTCGGCTGCTCATCCTTACAGCTGTAAAGGTTTAATAATATAGAGATTATGATGTATATACACTACCACTAAAATTCTCTTGTTTTCAATAGAAACACACTTAAGATTATGAAATAACGCAAATAAACAGGATATGCAGAAATTGTTAGAGTAAGACATTTTCATTTTAATGTTAATCAATTAATTTTATTGTTTTAATATTAAACTGTGACTCCTCATTTTAAAACATTGCCGACACAATATGGAGGTGTGTTTGGGGCCATTATGATGTTGTAAGATGAAATTGGCTCCAATCAAGTGCTGTCCACAGAGTATGGTTTGGAATTGCAAAATTCTTTTTTCTTTAGGATCCCTTCCACTCTGTATACATCTCCTAAGCATCCTGAGACCATTACGCTGCCGCCACCATGCTTGACAGATGGCATTAAGCATTTGTCATGCATCTTTTCATTAGTTCTATGCCTCACAAATGTTCTTCTGTTTGATCCAAAGACCACAAATTTGGACTCAATGTCTTTTCAATTTGGCCCATCGCAGTCTTTTTTTTTTTATTGGCATGCAAGGTTTGGCTTTTTTTGGAAATTCTGCCATTAAGTCCTGCATCCTGAGATTGCCTCTTGCTGACACTGGTGTTTGATTTGTTCCATTTAGTGCAGCTGTTAGTTGAGAGTCTGTGAGGCATCTTTCTCTCAAACTGCACACTAAAATATTTATCCTCTTGCACAGTTGTGCGTCAGGACCTTCCACTCCTTTTTTTGGTTTCATTAAAGCCAGTTTGGGTCACTCGTTGAAGGGAAAAGTTAACAGCATGGTAAGATATTTTCAGTTTCTTGGCAATATCTCACATTGAGTAGTCTTCCTTACTTAACACAACGATGGACTGACTGGTTTCTAAACAAAGTTGTTACTTTCTGGGAATTTTGAGCCTGTAAGCAAGCCAACAACTGCTGATGCTTCAGATACTAAACTAACCTAGAATGTTGTGCTCCCTTTAATGCTCACTTAGTATAACATTTTTCAGCTGTGCATCACACTTGAGCAAGTGTGTCCTAACAAATAACTAGCCCATTAACATACTTAACTTGGATTGGCGGCAATGCCAGGAAATGTAAGCAGAGGACTAAGAATTGCTGTTAATAGGATTATATGCCAAATAAGCCTCTATACAATAGACTTTAATACAAACATTTTTATTCTTTAACAGTCATCTCATACACATAAATTTATGGGGATATTCACAGTATTATTTGTGAATTACATGACATTGTGTTTTTCTTTTAAAAAGTGGGAAATTTTCAGGTTATCCTAAACTTTTGAGTGGTAGTGTATTCAACAGTTTAGCCAAAATCAAGACTACTTTATAAATAATAACAGATAAACTAATACAATTCATTTTCAGAGAATATTGTGCTTACAGTTAACTCCTGGCAAGATTTCAGACCCATTAGTCCAATAGATGTCAAAGAGTTTGTTCATCCAAACCAAGTGTGTTAGATCAACAAAAGTTTATTTAAATAAGTGAAATCATTCATCATATCAATTTTCTATGATATTCGATGAAGATACTCTAATGATATTGCTCTATTGCATGTTTGTGAATTTTAAAAAAAGAGTAAGTGTCACACTCCGCTCACGCCTCGCAACGCGGCTGCGCAAACCTTCGCAGAACCGAAGCGCACCAACACGCCGTAGGGAGCCAGGCAACACCAGTGAGTCAAGCGGGGGGAATTTATTTAGGAACACAGACCAAAAACACAGAGGCATACGCAAAAGCGGGGTGACATAAACGAGGACATACACGGAAGACTGGGAAACACAGAACTAAATACATGAGGGGAACGATCACATGACAGAAACGAATCAATAGAAAGACAAAACCAATAATCATTAAAACATGGAAACTAGACTAAACTAATCAGGTAATTTAACTAAAATGACGCGAAAACAAGGGGTAGACGAACCGGGGTGTGACAGATGGGTTTCGATGAGAACAGATTTGATTAAAACGTTTTTGCTGCATGAACTGTATTTATTTCAAAGATGAGAAGGCCTTCTGTCCAAGACAGTCTGTTCTTCTATTAACAAATCAGTGGGTGAAAGGAATGAGGAACCTGACACTTCAGTCAATTATTAGATACAAAACAAATGGCCGGCTTCACCTGAGGGTGGCTTCAAATTAATGTTTAACGCAGTGGTGATATCTCGAAGTAAAGGTGGGGAGGGGGGGATGGGTTCCCCCATGCCCATCATGGGGAGAACGTCTCGGGCGCTGGGCAGATACACCCGGGACAGGGCGCCAATCCATCACTGGGTACACACTCACTTACACAGTCACACACACATACACACATACACACACATACAGGGCAATTTAGAGCATTTAATCTACCTTCATGTTTTTGGAATGTGGGAGGAAATTGGAGAACCCGGAGGAAACCCACGCAGACACGAGAAGAACATGCAAACTCCACCCAGATTGGGATTCGAAGCGGGAATCCCCAGCGCTGAGAGGAAAACGTGCTAACCACCGTGCCGCCCTCCAGTGTGTATGTGTGTGTGACTGTGTGAGTGAGTGTGTGCCCAGTGTGCCCTGTCCTGGGTGTATCTGCAAAGCGCCCGAGATGTTCTCCCCTGGATGGGCATGGGGAAACTCCTTCCTCACCCCAGCGACCCTCATAAAGGAAAAACTGGAAGGTAATGAATGAATGAATGCTGTATTCCCCAACTGGAGGCATAGAGACTGCAATCTCAGGTCACTGATGCATTTATTCATCCTCACACAGTGGGGGCGTAGCAAATAAATAAGGAAATTGGGAGACACCTGCAGAGGTTACACACACCAGCTGTTTGAGCTGTAAGACGCTTATAAGATCCAGCTAATCCCTCAGGAACAAAATGGCTTCAGCATCGTTTAGTAATGATGGGCGTGTCCTTTCCCTCCCGACTTTTCCGAGGAGGAGGGATTGGGGTTTAATTTGGGTCTTAGATGTATATCCTTAGGAACTGAAGCTATTTATTTTTTAAATGAGTCGATAAACAGAAACAATAAATCTGAATCTATTTCTTCCAACAGAAGCGTTTGGTTCTCTGTTTAAATAAACGCCTGCTCAGGTTTTACTCAAACCCGAACTCTCCCAGGTGCCCTAAACGTTGATTACTTCCCCTAAATGTTAAACATGGACTTATTTTAACTTAGGATTAATGTTAAGCTTCCCAGCAGGTCCACCACACGAGGTTCTGGTTTAAATGCATGATAACGCTCACAGCCTTCAGAGACCTCCTTTTATTTCGGTTTCTTAAGAGAAAGGGCCAAACAGCTGCGCCGGGCGTCTCTTCTGGATGATCAGAACCTGTTTCAGAAGCCACGAACCGGCTTCCAGTCCACACAGCTGGACCAGCTGAGAAGCGTGTTCGCTCACAGAAACGCTGTGTACCCGTTTAAAGCAACAGCTGTGGTGAGTGTGCGGGATTTTGTGATAGCTCTTGTGGAAGATCATCAGTTCCTCAGCTGGTGGTGGGATGGCCTTCATAGGATGCATTCCAGTTGGATGTAGCATAAACCACACAAATGGAGCCACCTGCTAAACATTGTCTGAAAGACATGAAAAAATTTAAATGGCAACTAATTTAGCCCCAAATACAAGCTTTTGATTTTTGTTGAGAGCCATATTCTCCTCTCGGTTTCTCTCAGCGTGGGGTTCCTCTGGGTTCTTCAGTTTGCTTCCACAGTCCAAAATCCTGCTGAACTGATGGTCCTAAATGTCCAAAACTGGCAGTAGCACAGATTCCTCATTGCTAACATTGATCGGTTCTGTCAACTGTTGTTTAAGAGGGATTACAATAGTCATGGCAACCTATATTTATAAGGGAATACAGTGAGTGTCGCAACCTTTATTTATGTAGGAACACAATGGTTGTGTTGATTGTTTATAAGGAATTATAGGAGTTGTGGCAACAGTTGTTTATGAGGGATTATGGGAGTTGTGCCAAACCCTATTTATGAGGGATTAGTTGTCATGGATGTTAGGATGAGTTTTCATGGCAACTGTTTGAAAGGGATTATAGGAGTCATGGCAGCGATTGTTTATAAGGGATTATAGTAGTCGTAGCAACCATTGTTTGTTAGGGATTGTAGCAGTTGTAGCAACCAATGTTTATGAGATATTATAATAGTTGTAGTAACCATTGTTTATAAGGGATTATAGTAGTTGTGGCAATTGTTTATGAAGGATTATAGTAGTCGTAGCTACCATTGTTTATGATGTATTATAGTAGTTGTGGCAACCCCTGTTTATGAGGGAGAATAGTAGTCATGGTAACCGTTAGACAGGATTAGACATTCCCCTCGCTTAAACTTAATACAGTGTGAGTCTGGTTTCGGGATGAGCTGGTATTTAAAAAAAAATATATAAAAGAAATATTTCTTTTAAAAAAACACACTTTTATTAAACGGACTAAAAAGTAGAAAATAT
>JAOUQT010046801.1:0-10930 GCA_025769995.1 Xyliphius kryptos
ATAAAAAAGTGTGATTAAAGAATCTAAATACTTCTAACTACACCATCTTTTAAACTTAAAGCTGCAAGGTAAATGAGTAGTTATTTTTGGAATGAGAAACCTGCGTGACACTGTAAGTCTGCCATTATAATTCCTAAATACTGTATTAATGTGGTATTAAAATGACACAATTTGTGTGTGTAAGCGGTAAGACAGATAAGAATTTAAAATGTGGTTCGCTTAGAAAGTCCAAATGTCAATAGAAAAGGTCAAAGTAACCAACAAGCACAAAGCAGCAATTAATACGAAACTGACTTTGAAGTCTTTTCAGTAACAACAGTGTGGAACAATAAGTCACAATTGACAATACTCACAGTACAAAAAGAATACCATGCTGTGATTTTAATAGCATAACAGGTAACGCCCAGTAAATGTCTAAGGCACCTAATCTGACTTGTCACCTTCAGTTCCACCCACATACGATCCTGGTTACCATGACTCCCCATCCGGCAACCACTCACAGCAAAACCCTCGTGGTGTAACGGTACACAAAATTTACGATTTAATGCACACCGTGGTGTAGACCCCACGTTCGGTACAAAATTTAAAAAAAAATTTTTTTAGATATATCTAATCAGAGTTTTTGTTATGTTGTGTAGCAGCCAGTTAATAGCATACTGTAGCTTTAAGACTCCCATGGGTGGACTGCGCATGCATGTTAACTCGGTGTGCAGTGAGATTTGTTCCTGTCTGATTTCATTTTTACGGAGCAGAGAATTAAGCATGTGCACATGTGAACTCAAAAACCAGCGTTAGTCAAATTACTGTACAAGGTAGTGAAGAATATTTATTAAGTTCAAGGTTTTTTGATAACCACGGTTATCCATGTGGATGACACCGAATATGTGTTAGCACCTTCTAAATGTTTCCAAAAACATACCTCACAACTGCTGCACGTTGACAAAATGCTCCCACACTGTCGATTTGCATGATGCAGTGAATATAATGTTTATCATTTTCACTAATGGTCCATACTCCGCCTCTAAACTGAGCTACACAAAGAGGGGTTTAAAGTTAAGGTGCAACTTGCAAGTAGGCTCAGGTGTAGAGTCTTCCTCATTATTTTACTTTAGTTTTCTATCTCTGCGTGTTCCGTCCTGTTGTATTCTGCATGTGAAAGTTCGTACCAAACCGTGGTGCCTGTACCGAACGGTTTGTGATCAATACAACATACCGTTGCACCCCTAAAAACGGGCGAAAATTCAAGTTGCAGCATCCTTCATGTTTCAGCACAAAGTGTTGCTTTCCCTGGAATACAGGCACAATGCTCAGGCTCAATTATCATGTGAATGCATGGGAACCCACCACTATTAAACACAACCGAGTGAACACAGTCACTGGTGCCACCTACACAAAAGGCTTAAGCTGGAATGTTGATGCTTCTACTCACACAGTCTCATACATATCAGGTCAAAACCAAGGCCAAGTAAGAGGTTTGTTTAGTGATTTTACATGGCCAAATCCATTTACATGACCACCCTTATTTAAATTCTACTGAAATCTTAATGATTTCTCCATACAAGGCTTTTTCAGACCAGAGTGCTCATTCATTTTTTTATTATGATTTATCAACAAGCAGGTTTGTAAACTTCATGCTCTGGAGTTCAATGAAAAATCATTAAATAAATCTCATTGCCGTGTTTTGTTATTCATTACCAATAATCATTTTAAATGTTTCCCTGGGCTAATTATTTATTACACACAGAAAGTGAAATGGAGCTCCAAGCAGAACAGATCTGCAAACTTGTGACTTCTGTGAAATCTGGCACAATTAACTTAATTTAAATATTGAAAAAAAGCTTTAAAAAAGTAAGCTGACCGATCAAAATGTAGAAAAATACAGGTAATTTTAGACATATGCAGTTTGGATATTAAAATATTTTCTTTTAAACGTATTATATGTATGCACATAACATTTTAAGTACTTTCAGTTTCCGTCTGATGATTTGAACAAAGGTATTGTTTAATGTAGCTCATTTATTGGAAATGCTGGCAATTTAACGGAAATGTTAAAACCTGTGAAAATATAAGCTAGTTATAAAGTAAGCTCTCAAAGTCAACTATGTATGTTCTTGTCACCCAAAAATGCCAAAGATGATAATACGCAAATGCATTTTACATTGTAATTCAAACTGTACATCGATATTTTGATCATGCACACCACTTATGTGCATTCCTTTTTATATCTGTATGGTCTATCATGATGCTCCTAATATTTGACTTCATTTAAAATTACCTTTTATAAAAATCTAATCAGGACATTTAAGTGCAAGTTAACAGTGCACATGTATTACAATCATGTTTCTGGACATTTAAACCTACTTAATGAAAATAAATGTTAGCAATAAATTGTTTCTGCTTGGAGTGTAAAACTAGTGTGACCGTATGAGCCAGTAACTTTTTGAGCACTTCAGTGCAGATTAAAAAGTCACACACACGCATACCAACACACACACACAGCACTGTGTCCAAAGTTCACATAAGAATGCGTAGTTGCTATGGATACCTGTGCAGTGGACCTCACTTAGTATGCCAACACTAAAACTACATGGGGGAGCAGCTCTACAAACAAGCTTTACTAGCACTGATTCAGTAAAAAGCTATAAATACATGCCCAGTTTAGAGAGGTATACAGCAATAATTCACAGAAGCTCCAGTGTAAACATTACCTTGCAAAAAAAAAAAAAAAGAAATCAAAACAATGCCTTCTATAATTGGAATCGTGCTGGTGAACACAGAAAATCGAACATTTATTTGCAATAGTAAATAATGAGCTATATATGTTGTGTTGAAAAAGCTGAAGAGCAGACTTATTATCACTCGTTTTAATACACCAGACTTATTTTCACCCGAATAGTGTTTGTGGTTTCTGTTGCTATTGTTTTAAAGCCAGTGGGGTCACATTCCAGCTCTTCCTCTAGACACGGTCAAACTCCTCACCAAATAGTTGTGATGACTGAAAGGCCTGTGTGGAATGTGAACATTTAAAAAGCTGCTTCACATTTAGCTGACTTGAACAACTAGTCACATATTTACTCAACATGCCCACACTGCTGATTCACATTTCAAATAGCAAGGAGTTCATGATTCATTTCACAAGTACTTCCAATGTCACACAAGAAGCCAATGATCTTTTAAATGTAACCGTTCTCTCTGATTACACTGTATATTTGTCTGTACTAGGCGGGTGAGGCAAAATGGTTACATTGGGCATTTAAAAATTAATTATCGACAATAATGCACACATCTGAGTGCTTCACATTCTTATCAATGTGTGATTTACATAATTTTCCTAATGGATTTTATAAACTGCGTTCAGTAAACTGGCCATTTGATAGCAGTTTGTGATTGTTAGAGAAACTGGAATCCTGCAATCAGTGTTCACTTTTTAAAAAGCGAAATAGATTACGTTGCGAAAGAACAGTTTGTTAGTGATTTTGCTTTCAATAAATGAATTTATAACTTCCTATGCCTACTCCTTTTTTATGACCTTTGGTTTGATGGCATAATGTAAAAAAAAAAAAAAAAAACCCAATAATAATAACAACAACAACAACAACAACCAAAGACTGCTTTACTAAAGAAATTAAATAAAGCTATTAGCGTCACAAAGTTTCATGGTACATTATAAAATACCACACCAGAAGCACCTGCTTAAACATTATGTAACAGGATGTGATCCCTTAGGAGAGGTGAACATTGCTTAACTGCTTTGCGTCACACAAACCTGCCATGTTTGTTTGTACACATGTAATAACACCCTCGACGATTCTCTTACTTTTGACATTGACATTTGACAATCCTTGCTGAATACATATCTTTTAGCTAATCAACAAATGAAGGGAGAGTGGACCATAGTTTATAATAAGTGTAAAAAAAAGTGTAAAAGTGAATTATAAACCATGACTACAGGGAGAACTTGACAGCAAAAATATTTTGCTTCAAAATTATGACAAAAGATGCATCATTTCAAAATTATTAGGATTCTAATCGCAGTAAAAGTTTGTTTTAATTACTTCATGAAACTGCCTACACCAATATTTTTAATTAAGAAAGCTGGGATTATGCTAATGCACTTTGCAAAGTATAAATTATTACCTAAAAATCCATTGTAAGATTACCAATAAATTTCTCAACGGTAAACATAGTTATTTCCCTTTATCCAAGCCTTTCATTAGATGCCTGGGCACAAAGGATAGGATTTATATACACAAAGGGTCCTGCACCCACCTAACAGTAAAGAGATTTATTACAGCCATTGGATTGCTGCTCTTCTGGTTCAAAAGCACTAAACCGGGTGGCCTGAACGCTGACCGATAACTTGGTAAACTAATCAGAGTTCTTCAGACAACGAGTTATAGCAGTGTGCAAACATTTATCACAACCCCAAACAATCCTAATGACTAGTTATTGTTTCTTTCTTTACAAGTGCATATGTGATCACTTCAGTATTTATGGGAGTAATCACAGATATGCCATAGTATATCATACTACACAATAAAAAAAACAAAGTAGGGAAAATCGAGGCGTGAAAACTAATCAGGTTAGATAATACTGCAATACAGTTGGTTTCTTCTTAACTACTAACTTGTGTTGTTCTCTTTTAAGTCGCTTTGGACAAAAGCATTTCTTAAATGACTAAATGTTAATGTATGTAATGTATATACAAAAAAACATGGAAATATAACCACTACATTTAGTGAATAAGTGAGAAGTTACTTACAACTGCTTTGGTGTAATTACTGAGGCAGGTAGTATGTAATTGTTCATGTTTGCGGAGTATACATCATGTTTAGTCTCAGAGTTGTGTTTGTGTATCACTTGTGCATTATGTGATTATTTACTATGTATTGTAATTTATCAAAGTGGTAGTTCCAGTCCTTAAATCTGATTGGCTGAGCCGTTTGTCCATTATAACAATGGCATTATTGACAATAATGCACTCCTCTGACGATTCACAATTGCATCTCTGCCAGAAATACCAGACATTATATTAACTCTTTATGTACAGATTGATATGTACAGCGAGCCGATTCCTGAAATTGTGTTTTGATATTTAGCCACCAAATAGCAGTTTTTGATGTGAGAAACTGGAATCCTGTTACTCAGGGATCGGAGTTCACTTTAAAAACCAGACAACATTACGGAGGACCAGATTATCGATGATTTTTCTTTTAATAAATGCATTTGAGAAACAAAACTAGTTTTTATTATAGTGTGTTTGTTACCATTAATAAAAGCTATACATCATTCGAGGAAAGTAAGTCTCGGGAAAGAGGTGTAACGGCACTCGGCTTTGCATTGTCACTAACATTACTACTTTCCCAGGATTTATATACACAATAATGCACGACTTTGAGTGCCTTACTATTTACTATTTATTGTTGCTACATTTTTTATGTACATACGAATATCACAAGGCAAACAATAACTATTTAACGGTGCTATTTTTCATTCAAAGCCATAAAAAGTCCTGGATGAACTAAGGCTCAGATTGATTAAGTAAATTGTAATGTCCATGGTGTCAGGACAGCAGCGCAGTTGTCATTGTTGAAACTGGCCCTGGGCTTGATTCTCAGGTGGGTGCAGACAAAAACCTTCCTGGGGGGGGGTCTATGTGTTCTCTATATGGATTTGCTTCTGGTTCACATATTTTTATCCCAAAAATATACTTTTAGATGAAGCCTAATTATAATATTTGAAATTGCCTTTAAGTATGAATGTGTGTGCCCTGTGATTGACTGGTAACCTGTCCAGGTTGTAACCCTGCCTCCACTTCTATGAGTGCTGGACTAATAAAATGTTGAGAAAATGATAGCATTCATAATTATGGAACAAAAAAACTAAAGAACAGTATATAATGCGTATATACATGGGTGGGTGGAGTTTTCTCTGGCAACATCAGTCTTCTACCTTTTAAGACATAAGACAAGTCAGATGAACTGTAGATATTTTGTTTATAAGTAAATATGTTTGTCTGTTTCAGCTACAATAGATGGATGATCTGTCTGGAGTGGTTTCCTGGCTTTGTCCAATAAACATTAAGGTTGACTCCCAGCTTTACTTTGAAAGGAATTGTTTAAAAAGAGACCTTTTTTATTTAAAAAAATGTTTTTCCTATGTGAAAATAAAATATATCAGACTTAAAGGAAGATTTAAAAAAATTTGGAAAAGAAATAAACGTGTACTCCAGTCCTCGGCCATTCCTAGGAGGTTATCCATAGTATGTCAAAATGCAAAGTAAACATGCCTTAGTACAGCATTATTTACCTTTTGAGTTTGTAATCTAAAATCCCTGCAATGGGTAAATATTAATAGAATCCATAATATACAATAGTAAGTAAGAATTTGACTTTCTGATTTCACGTGTGATGTTCCAAAACCTGTCCATTTAAGGGTTTGTAAGGCTTTTTTGGGTGAAAACCCCCAAAGAAAATTAAATTAAAAAATAACAAAAAAATGTATAATCGGGCATCAGTTCACACTGAAGACTTCTACATTTACATTACATTAGGTTATTTAGCAGACGCCTTTATCCAAAGCGACTTACAAATATCCTAATTTAATTGGGGTTAGAACACAGGGTTAATACAGAACCCTGGAGCAATGAGGGTTCTACGATTTTTATACTCACTACTTTTAAGGAATCTAGTTAGACAGATTGTGCTTAGTAATGTAATTTTTTTCTTTCTTTCTTACAACAGCTAATTATTCAAAATGTCTCTCCATGATGTTGTAATGGTCACTTCCTAAAGGTTTTTGTATAATCCCTTCTCAACCTGTCTACATAGGCAGCTGCACATGGATTAGCCCATTAACACTGATCCTGACAGACACAAACACAAGCGAAGAGCACAAACTACACCAGCTGTCCATGTTTTACCTTTAAGTGACCCAAAACATTCTGTAATCATGACTACTTTTTCATTAGACTACAATGTCCTTGAATTTTAGACCCAGTTTCTAATGACCAGCATTTTACCAAGATAAAGACCTGAAAACTAAATAATCCAATTAGATGGGGATTTAAGCAGTCAACCGGACTGAAGTTAGCTTCCCACACTCCTCATTTCAGAGGAAGTAATTTAACCATCCATAATTATTTTTGTTTACTGTTACCACTGCATTCTCAAGATGAAATCCCAGATTTTCTTGTTTAAAAATATACTTTGCTTAAATAAAGGCTAGTGTAGATTCATATATAAAACTTTAACTATGGAACAAACTGGGAAAAGTGATCCTTCTTTCTACACCCCTCCCAAACTCATTAAGCTATGATTGTATAGAGGAGGGTCCTCAGTGCCAGGCGCATCTTGGCCCCAGACATCGGATATCCCTAAAACTTCCCTGCTTTTCCCCTCCCCCAATGGGTGCTTAATACAACCTTGCATGATAGAGAATTTTCATGGATCATCCACACCACCTTCTTTATGGATTACACAAATAAATATCTAATAAATGCAACAATTTTAATACTTCTAATTAAAAAATATAGAGAAAAACAAAAAAAGAGAATGGAGGATTGCTCACATACTCAAACAAAGGTCAGCAGTGCTGGGATACCTTCACAGAGAATGTTTTTCACGAAACACAAACTATTGATTTGTTTGTTATTGTAGCAGGTGTAACTATGGCCTTAAAACATCTGACAAGATTTAACATGCTTTGATTAAACATTGCCAGTGTTGTTGATATAAAAAAACATGCTATGATTTGCTCTGGGACATGCACAGGTGTACCATTCCCAAACATTTTATACATGTTTAGACAGAGTGACGGTACACTCAAGGGAGGAAACGATACACGTAAGAGAAGGTAAGCAACAGAGCCAACATAAGCCACAAAACCAGCAGGACTAGTTTCTCCACCCAGCGTGCCTTGAAGATCGTCTTTCGGGGAGAATCAGTGAAACTCTTTCAGCTCTATAAACAGGAGCCAGACTGCCTAGTATCTCTTTCTTTCTCTCACTTTACACACGCACACACCTATGAATAAACCTGGCTAATTACACTGGTGACAGCATCATCAGCACTTCTGGTATTTCCTGGATTGATCACATTCTGCACAAGGCACTAACTGAAGGTCAAAGTCTGATAGTAAATTAAGGTGTAGCCCATTTGAACTCAGTGCTCCTAGGCAGGTCACACAGATCTATTTAAATTCTATCTGAACCATGTTTGTGGCTCCTTTATGAACTTGCGAGACCATGATTAAAGTGCTGTGGCAGTGTCTGTACTTTTACCTTTATTTCTGTTGATGACGAACTCAGACTTCCTCAGCGAGCTCGGTGCAGTCCTTCTGTAAAAACTGTTTCTGTCCAGTGAACCAGTGTAAAGTGCTTTCCGCCTTCGGTTTTCCATGTCCAGTTTTCCAGGTTCAGGACGGGTATATTCCCCATCGTTGGTGGCATCGGTATCCGAGTGAGTGTGAGTGATAGAATCCTCATAACTCTTCACAGCTCTCACTTTGCATGTTTGCTTAAAGTAATCATCATTTTCCCGCTCCTCATCATGCCTTCCACAGTTATGGTCACTACTGTAACCCTCGTGTTTTTGCTCTAAGGAACTTTTGGAACATCCTTTGTTTTTTTGTTTATCATTGTCCCATTCTATATTGTCAAAAGTGTCTCGTGCAGTCCACCTATCATCACCACTTTTTGTATCCCGGTAGTGACAGTTATCAGTCTCTCTGAGTTGATAGTGGTCCTTCTTGCATTGTCTTGCTTTATGTTCATGTTCACCAGGATCATGTTCCAGGTGCTCATTGTTACACCTGCTCTTCCCTTCAGAACCAACTTTCTCTCTAATTTTGTACCGTGCATCTTTTTCGGGTGTATAATTATCCCTGGCCTCATGATCACTGTGATCATTACAATCCCAGTTCAAATGGTCATTTTCCCTGTTTTCAGTATTAGGATTGTCTTTGTGTTTATGGTTGTTCGATTTTCTATCATTAGGGTGAATTTCTCTGGGTCCATAGCGATCCCTTCGTTCATACCGGTCAACGTCTTTTCGATCAGTACTTTCCCCATCTCTGTAGGCATAACGCTCTACTTTCCTATAGTCTTGATCTCTGTCTCTGTTTTGATAATGGTCACCTTTTCTGTGGTCATAATAGTCCCTCTCTCTACGATCATAGCAGTCTGGTGCTCTGTCATTATAGCGCACCTCTTCTTTGTGTGAATATTGGGCCCTGCCCCTAGATTCATATTTTTGCTTTCGTCTGGAGTCACAGATTTCTGACCGCTTGCTGTCCCTGTAGTCATATTGTTCATATCCATCCCAGTCTTTCTGATCAGAGTAATCCCAGCCTCTGTAGTCCTCATATCGGTCCCTCTCTTTGTAACGAGCTCTATTCTGATCATATGAATCCTTCTTGTCTTGCTCATATGTATAAGCATATCGATCCCGCCGCCTGAAATGCTCCCTCTCAACATCATGCTCATCTACTCCCCTGTAGTCATACCTGTCCTGGTGAATACGGTGAGAATATTCCTTCACTTGTGGGCTCCGCACATGGTCCCTTTTTTCTTTATGATCAGCCATGTCTTTTTTCGGTTCGTAAAAACAGTGGTTGTTCGTCCACTCATGGGGTCTTCTGGGTTCATGAAACAACCCCTCAGGTGTCTGATAAAAGAGGCCTTTCTGTTGTTGGTAGTCATCTCTGTATGGGTTCCTGTCCCAGTCTTCATATTCCCAACTAATTGGATGAATTCCACTATTTTGTCTGTTGTAGGCTGAGTTTTCCAAATAGCCTGGTGAAGGCCTGAAGTCTTGAGGACATACATTTAGCTGTTGATGCTGTAGCTGCTGCTGTTGGTGAAAATGCATCTGCATCTGGATGTATCCCTCTCTTTCCCTGCTGTCACTCACCAACTCCTCCACACTTTTTCCTCGCCGAGGTGGAGCCTTACTAAAATCCAAGGCAACAGGGGAATAAACCATGGGGTGACCCACCGCCACCTGTCCCTTCATGCTGCTTGCAAAGTAAGTAGCTTTAACAAAACCAGCTGAGCGTCCACCAATATTCAGGAGTTAGATCCATTGTTACAGAAATCCACATGACAGACATGCCATCTATCTGTCTGTCAAACTTTGTCTTCAACAAACTCTGCTTCTTCGCCCGCTGCTAGAGCAGGACTGTCTGGTTCACACATGAGAAACTCAACCATCCACGCCTACTGTCTATTCAACCAATAGGAACAAGGCAGGAAGGGAGCAGGGAAGAGAGGGAGGGACACAATAAGTACTCAGTAAAGCCACATGAGCAGTGGATTATAGGAGTTTTGTGATAGGCTAGAAATTCCTTTTTACAGAAAAACAAAAGGCAGGACTTCAGAGAAATAGTTCCATAGAGAAGGTTACTTATTTAGAAGTAGAAACTGCTGGCTTTAAAGTACGCAATCTAAACATCAAAGAAAAGACAGTTTATGAATCACACTATTTATTAAAGCCCATTTCCACTTCGAAGAGGAAAAAAAAAAAAAGAGTATCTTTTAATTTTAGAATTCTGACTCACATTTCAGAATTCTGAATTTAGATCTCAGAATTCTTTATCACATTAGACTGCACATGCATGCACATATGTACCAAAGATGACTGTAAATGACATGCTTTCTATATGTTTTTGTTTATGTCCTAAAAGGTTTATTCTTTACAGATCATATTTGAAATATTTAGGCATTTATGCATCATTTTAATGGTTCACTGTTTAAATGTTTTTTAATAAATTATTAATACTAATAAACTGTGCATCAAGTTGGTAAATTACAGCAAGAATAAAAAAATCTTGCATTACTTTAATAATTACTTTATTCTTTGTATATTTTCATTGTCTAATGCTGCACTTGTGCAATGTACATTATGTGTATACAGCAACCTCAATAATTATT
>JAOUQT010046812.1:0-10930 GCA_025769995.1 Xyliphius kryptos
TGCACGGATGGGTTAAATGCAGAGGGCCAATTCCGCTGTGTGCAAACATAGTGGCAGAATGTATCACTTTCACTTTAATATCATCAAAAGATTCAGAGAATCTGGAACGAATCTCTGTACATAAGAGTCAAGGGTGGAAAACCATACTGGGTACCTGTGATCTTAGGATCTACGGCATTACATACAGGCATGCTTCTGTTTTGGAAATCACAAAACATTATCTGTGAACACAATTCACTGTGCCATTCGTTGTTGCCAGCTAAAACTCTATAGTTCAAAGAAGAAGCCATATCTGAACAAGATCCAGAAGTGCAGACGTCTTCTCTGGGCCAAGGCTCGTTTAAAATGGACTGTGGCAAAGTGGAAAACTCTTTTGTCATAAGAAAAAATAAAAATCATGGGCGTCATGTCATTCGGACTGCAGAGGAGAAGTTGTTATTAGCACTTCACAAGTTCAAAAGCCTGCATCTCTGATGGTAGGAGTTGCATTAATGTGTGTGGCATGGGCAGCTTAGACATCTGGAAGGACATAATCAATGCTAAAAGTTATATGATAGAGCAACATATGCTTTCATCCAGATGATGTCTCTTTCAAGGAAGACCTTGCATTTTTCAATATGTCAATGCCAAACCACATACCACATCAATTTAAGCATCATGGCTGCGTAGAAGACGGGTCCGGGTACTGAAATGACCAGTCTGCAGAACAGATAGAAAACATTAAACATACGACAAAAAAAACCTTAGACAGTTGAGCAACTAGAATTATAAATTAGACAAAAATGGGTTAACTTTTCTTTCTCTCAACTTGAGCTACTTGTATCCCTAGTCCCCAGACATTTACAGAGTGTCGAAAAGAGAAAAAGAATGTGAGAAAGAAACTGTGAGAAAGATGTCTCACAGCGGTAAACATGGCCTTGTCCCAGCTTTTTTGATATATGTTGTTATCAGGAAATTTAAAATCACCTAAGTTTTCTCTTTAAATGATACATTTTCTCATTTGATATGTTATCTATGGTCTATTCTGAATAAAATAACATCATTGAATTCTTTTATTTGCAATTTTTACTTTGTCCCAACTTTTTTGGAATTGAATTTGTAGATGCAAGTCTACCTGCATTATCTCATTGCACAGGATTGGGTTACCAAGTCCAACTCACTTTATGCATCTCCTCTGGTGTGCGCTATAAAAAAGACAGAAGCTGCACATGTGCATCGACTAATGACAATTAAACAGAAAGGCCTTTGCTGATCGCCAACCTATCCCAAGAGTGCAAAACATCATGGATACTCTTGGAGGCAACATGTGGTTTTCCCTATTAGATCAAGTGAAGACAAGTATTCATGACCAGACAGTGCAGGCCAATTACTGCTTTTATTACTCTCTGGGCCTATATGAACAAATAATCATTCCATTAAGTCTAATAAATTCACAAGCAGCATTTCAGAATTGAAGGGAAGAGTGTCTAGAGAGCTTGAGGTATAACTTATTCATTCCAAATTTAAAAGACATCATTTATTAAGTACATTTGCTGGTCATAAAATTTAAATATCATGATAAAGTTGATTTATTTCCATAATTCCTTTCAAAAAAGTGAAACCCCACAAACATGGGGAAGACTGCTGATTTGACAATTATCCAAAAGAAGACCAGCACAACCTTAAGAGAATTGTGAAACAAAATCTCTTCCAAAATGTGGGGTAAATTCATCAAGACTTGACTGCAGCTGGAGTCAGTGCTTTAATAAACACCACGCACAGACGTATGCAAGACATGGGTTTCATCTGTTGCATTCCTTGTGTCAAGACACTCTTGAACAAAAGACAATATCAGAAGCATCTAAAGACAGAAGGGACTGGACTGCTGCTGAGTGGTCCAAAGTTAAATTCTCTGATGAAAGTAAATTTAGTATTGCCTTTGGAAACCGAGGTTCCAGACTCTGGAGGAAGAGAGGAGAGGCACAGAATCCATGTTGCTTGAGGTCTAGTTTAAAGTTTCCATAGCCAGTCATGGTTTGGGGAGCCATGTCATTTGCTGGTGATGGTCCACTGTGTTTTCTGAGGTCCAAGGTCAACACAGCCATATACCAGGAAGTTTTAGCTCACCTCATGCCTCCTGCTGCTGAATAACTTTTGGGAGATGCAGATTTCATTTTCCAACAGGACTTGGCACCTGAACACAATACCAAAGTTACAAGAACCGAGTTTAAGGACCATGGTATCCCTGTTGTTAATAAGCTAGCAAACTCACCTGACCTAAACACTAGAAAATTTATGGGGTATTGTGAATAGTAGGATTCGATACGCCAAACCCAACACTGCAGTACAGCTGAAGGCCACTATCGGAGCAACCTTGGCTCTCATAACACATGAGCAATGCCACAGACTGATCAACTCAATCCCACGTCATGTTGCTGCAGTAATTTGGGCAAAAGGAGCCCCAACTAATTATTGAGTGCTAAACATGCTGATACTTTTCATGTTCATACTTTTTAGTTGGCAAGCATTTGTAAAAATTATTTTATTTTATCTATTTATCTTTTATCTATTATTTTGTATTGGTCTAAAGTAATTTTAATTTTTTTAAATACTGAATTTGTTTTTTTATTAGTTGTCACTTATAATCATTAAATTAAAAGAAAGAAACACTTGAAATATATCCATCTGTAAGTAATGAATGTGTAAAATATACAAGTTTCACTTTTTGAATGGAATTATGAAAGTAAATCAACTTTTTCATGATATTCTAATTTTATGACCTGCAACTCTAAGTCCTTCCTGGTTTATTTTGAGGATGTAAGGACAGTTTTGCAGTGGCTCAGGCTGTATGGTATTAAGCTGAAGCCCAGTAAGTGTGAAGTCTTTAAAAAAGAGGTCCTTTACCTAGGATGTCTTGTGTCCCCTGAGGGAAGCACAATGGATCCAGCTGACACTATTGCTAAGCTATTACTGGCAGTATATCTGGGACTTCTCTAACATTTCCAGTCCCTGTATGGTCTAATACATGCCACCGCTCAAGCTAAAAGGGAAGAGAGTCCTGGAAGGAAGACAAAATGTAACAAGTGGTAACATAGGGGAGCCCAGTCTCACAAGCCCATCACTTGGACAGACAAACTTCAAGAGATACTCGAGAGAGTAATTTATTGTTTAACCACTTTGTTGGAAATCCTGGAGTTAAGTAAGTCTTTCATTTTACACACAGATTCTGTGATTACACACAGGTGCTGTTTGTACCAGGAACACGGTGGGCAGTCTTGTGTGAATGCTTATGTGTCTTGGACACAATAACCCTGAAAAAGAAAGCTGAAGTTCCTAGCTTTTAAATGGGCTGTGTGTGAGAAATTTTATGATAACTTGCTTAGCTCCTGCACAGTGTACACTGACAACAACCCAACAACAACAACAACTTAATGAAACAAGACACTTTTGGGTTGCTGAACTGGCAGATTTTTACCTAGTCATCAAGTACCACCCAGGGCAAGAAAACAATTATGCAAACAGCTTATCTTGGATGCTGGAAGATGTTGAAACTATATTTAGGAGCTTTCACCTTATGCCAAACTAGCAACAATCACATCTATAGAGGCTTCAGATTCCAATGCAGCATGGTCTTTGACTAACAGCTCAGTGTGCATGAAGGGGTCAGATGATGCTGCCAGCACCAGGAGGCGCTCCCTGGCTGGCAGAAGACAGCAGAAGAAGTGATTGGCGGAATATCACTATGGCTATGCTTCCCTAACAAGATCACACTAATCAAAGGTAATCATCTGCATCTACGTTTTGGCTCTATTTAAACAGACATCTGTGTGTTTTTTTGCCCTCTATGGCTTGCTTCTTTTCTTTCATAAAATATTTATTTTTCCTTTCCTAATAATGACAGAGTGCCTTTTTCTCCATGAATGTGTTATGTACCCTAGTCAGCTGCACCGTTCACTGCAGAATTAGCCTGTACGCTTAGGTGGATACTGATTAAAATACCCCTAGAGTTCCACAAACACTTATGGACTGTCAAACCAGCAGAGTGCACACGCAGTAATGCGACACTCATTGACTGTCAAACGAACAGACATGTTCAAAACCTAGACTTTGGAAGAGACATACATTCCTTGAGGCCATAGGTTCTTTAATTATAGGTAAATAAAGGTGACGTATATAAATGTGCTTTGGATTGCTTTATCATTATATGATGATTACATTATGATGCCAGGACAAATAAAAATGTGGTGCAGAAACTTGTATATGCTTCATTGAGCACCATGTTTTGTTAATTGATTAATATTCTTTTTTTTTTTGAATATTCGATCTTCTGTATTAGCTTTTGCTGTTTTTTGATTGGTTGTGACTGTTAAAGAGTGTGTCATGTGTTGTCATTTAAAACTAACATTTAAACATTCATCCCCACTCTCAGGTAAAAATACACTTAAAAATAGCAAGTAATATGTTCCAAAAGCATTTTTTTTTACTTTTGGTAAGCTGTGTTGTATTTATAGCTTTTGCAGCTTAGCATTCATTAACAGACATTTGTGATTGATGCAATCATTTTTCTTTCTACACAATGTAATGTAGTAATGCAGATAAGGCTGCATGAAGAAAATATTTACACGGAGACAGCAGATCTTTATAACTGACATAATATTGTGTATTTGGCCAAAGGTTTATTCAAATAAAACTTATTTAAGTATTTATAAATCAATCCTTACTTTACTTCAGAAAAGTTCAGGGGATCTGTGACATAAGAGAGAACTTTACAAAATTGCTGTAAGAAATACTACACCAAATTACTACTTTATTTCTCTATGATTGTTCTTGCTTTGTAGTTATGTTTTCACTCGTTTTGTGAGTATACACAACACTCTCACAACCCTTATTACAGATTTTATAATTATACACTACGGCTTTCAATCTGAATTAAGGTTTTTATGGAGGCAGCAGACTGTTTTATTTTACGGAGGACATAGTTGTTTAATTTATCTTAAGTATTTATTTGTGTTGTATGCTACATTTTCATTTACTTTTAAATACATTTCCATCACACATAGGGTTTTTTGTTTAATTACAGTGTTTTTAAAAGCACTTTATTACAGACACTGTAGGTCTGTACTGGATTCATTTAAGTCATTAAGTCTTTATACTGATAAATAATAATTTTCTTACATTTTGTATAGATTTGCTTTACAATTAATTGTAGAAAAACATATGAAAGCCTACACACCCACACACACAAATATATATACATGTGCATCTCAGTAAATTAGAATATTATCAAATCATTATCTCAGAAAATTAGAATATTTCACACAAAACACCTGCAAAGGCTTCCTAAGCATTTAAAATGGTCCCTTAGTCTGATTCAGTAGGCTACACAATCGTGGGGAAGACATTGGCAGTCTTTGACACACTCCACAAGAAGCTGTGCTGTATCCAAGAATATTAATTAAAAGTTGAGTGGAAAGAAAAAAATGTAGTAGAAAAAGATGCACAAGCAACCGGGATAACTGCAGCATTAAAGGGGCATCAAGAAAAAGCCAGTAAAAAAATTGTGGGAGATTTACAAAGAGTGGTCTACTGCTGAAGCCAGTGATTCAAGAGCCACTACACACAGATGTATCCAGGACTACAACTACAACTAATGTGTTGTTTTCGGATGAAAGTAAATGTTGCCTTACATTTGGAATTCATTGTCTGAGAGCCTAGAGATAGATCAGTGATAGTCTGGGGAGCCATCTACTGGTGTAGGTCCACTGTGTTATATCAAGGCCAAAGTCAGCGCAGCCATCTGCCAGGAAATTTTGGAGCACTTCATGCTTCTCTTTGCCGACCAGATTTTTGGAGATGGAAATTTTATTTTCCAGCAGGACTTGGCATGGTTTAATACCCACAGTGTCACTGTGCTTTATTGGCCAGCAAACACGCTATTGTCAAGAGAAAGATGAGAGCCACCAGACCTAACAATGCAGACGAGCTAAAGGCTGCTAAAAAAGCAACCTGGGCTTTCATAAGCCTCTATTCCGCACTACATTGATGCAGTAATTCATGTAAAAGGAGCTCAGAGTGCATTTACTGTACATACTTTTCAGTAGGCCAAAATATCTGCATTGAAAACCATTTTTTCAGTTAGATTTATATAATATTCTAATTTTCTGACATATTGATTTTGGGTTTTCATTTACTGTAAGCCAGAATCATGCACATTAACATAAATAAACACTTGAAATACAGTAGATCACTATGTTTGTAATTAATCTATTTAATATATACATTTCACTTTTTGTAGTAAATTACTGAAAAAAACTTTTTGATGATATTCTAATTATTGAAATTCACCTGTACATGGACATTTGATTTTTGTCAACTACCCACATGGGAAACACTTACAAAACATGGGAAGGTTGATAGAAGCAATCACAGAAAATTTATTTATACAAAAAAAGAAAATAAAATCTAGAATACAGAATATAGGATCTGCTCTTAAGAACAAAAATTTCCAGTATTGAAATGTAGCAAAAACTTACCTTAAATAGTCCACACTTAACTGGTATCAGCAGTTTATTATTAAGTTCATTCACGACAGTGTTGAGCTGACCTCTCCTATGTTTTAACCATGTGACCAGGTGACACAGCCTCTCTCTCTAAGGGCTCATCCAAATAAATAAAAATAAAAGAATCCCGCTTTTTTTGACAAAATGTTTATGAGCTTGTGGGCCCTTGGGATGGAACGCCAGAACATGGGAGCCCTTGGGAGAGATCAGGAGCTGTGACTTGGGTGTAGTCAGTAGGTGGGGTCTGGATAGCATAGCTGGAGGGTGGAGCTTGAATCCCATGGAGCTGAAGGGGGTAGTCGATAGCATGATGATGTGGGGGGGTTGTGGGGACAACCGAGCTCATGGCGAGGCCAGATGAGTGACCACTGATGATGGCGAAGCAAGAGGGGTAGAGACCATCCGGCTGTAGCGAGATGGTGGTGGGAACAAGCCAGTCGATCTATCTTAACTGAATATACATACAGTAGATTTGCAAATTTAAGTAAGTGTAATCACCTTATATAGTATACTATTCCAGTAGGTGGCATCATACCATTCCCACAAACATTAAACAGAGAAGACCATTTTAAATCTGCAAATAATATAACAATCTGACAAACTGCTATCTGTAGCCTGTAAAGTTATATCATACACATATAGTAAATAAAGTGCTTATTTCAAAAACAGCCAATCATTTATACTAGCTTTTTCACTCTAGGGTAAAGCAAATTTAGTTAACCTGCGCTATTTGATCTATTGGCCCAAAAATTGCATAAGCCTAAATATTCTCATAAGCCCAGCATTCACAAATACTATTACTTATAGTGGCTAGCTGTCTAGGCCGTGAGTAAAGATCTATACTCTCTTCTTGCCTAGAATTTTTTTGCACATTATAAAATAGATGGGATTACAAAATGCTAGTATACAGATAACCAAACTGAAAGAATGTTTGCTTCTGTTTGCATATGCTGAATGCTGTAAATGTTCACTGTTTTAGCTCAGTTTGCTTGATCCTTTGATATTTTCTAATGATCTGATGACAACATGCATATGACAACCATAACAATGGCCATAACAACTGTCTTAAAGTTTTGCCTTTTAAATGGTCAATATTAAAAAATTTTTGCCAGGGAATTTACTATTTGCCAAAGGCACTTTAAGATGTTGCAACAGGTGGCTTGTCCGCTTAGGTTTGTAAAAAACAAGTAAAACATCTGTATTATGTATGTTAGACCAGTAGGTGGTGGCTAAACCTAGTCAAAAAATATGCACCATAGAAGAACGTCATGTGCCTGTGTATAAAAACTGGATGTGTTTGGATGATGTTCATTTCCATTCACTCACTATATATTATTTGGTACATAAAGCACTGGAAGGGAGTTATACTGCTACTGTAACTGACAAGAGAGTTCTGGGTGGATTCACCCCCACAATAAATATTAAAATATCATGAATATATACTATAACATAACATCCAGTGATGTCTCTAAGGATATTGTTAATGAACACCTGAAATACAGAATGAGAATTTCATAACAAAAATGGCATAACCAATGCTCATAATGCCCCCTGGTTGTACTAAATGCAGTCTTCCATTCGTCCCTGCTCCAGATCCTCACCAGGTTGTAGGCATACTAAGGGAAGCAGATACAGATACAGCTTGAATACTACATTGAGACCAGGGTAATCAATGCATAGTTGAAGCCCGCCATCGCGTTTCCATTCTTCTTCCGAAGTCTCTAAACCATTGAAAACCTAATACAATAGAATAGTCAAAGGTGTCCAAAAAAATTATATTCTTATTGAAATTTAAAGCGCAAATTGATAATTTTACTTGTAACTGGAAACAGTTCACTCTCTTAATTCATTTCCATCAATTTAATTTAGCCTTATGGGTTAAAAAAGATATTTATCTGAAATCCGTAGCCGAGAGATGATTTGTGCAATTATAAATTTGCCCTCAGTTCTGGAGTAAATTAATGCTGAAAAAATTAATACAGATTTACGGCAGTCTAGAGTTACAGGAATGAGAGACAACTGCCAAACCTGTGGTGGGGTAGTAGGCACTGCATTCTTTCTTGGAGTTGATACCTTAAATCCGACAGTCACGTAAAATGTGACCAACCTCTCCATAATAAATGCAACAACCTCCCTGAAATCTATGATGTCTCCTGACGCCTGGGATAGGCGAAAAGAATCACACTGCATGGAAACGTCTAAGGTGCTGCTCAGATGTGACGATCAAGTGGAGGGGATCAAGACCATAGGAAATGACACAAACTGATCCAATGAAAGTTCATTGCCTTTACAAGCCAGTTCCCACAAAATCACAATTTTTTTAGACCATTTTAAAATGTCACCTAACAGAGCAGTTTCATTCCAGCTGCTATCGACCACCAACGTGCGAAACACGAGATCCCGAATGTTGCCTGAATGAGAGCCACGGTGAAGACGTAAAAAATGAGATCTCCCTGTGATACTCCTTAATGAGGGTTTTCAAACACATACCTAAACTTGCCAATAAAAGAGTCATAAGAGTTAGATTGAACACTGAGCCACAAAGCTGTAGCCCAATATAAGGCCTTGTCGGCTAGACGGGAGATTAAATATGCTATGTGCAAATTATCCAAGCACAGAGGAGTATTAGCAAAATAAGTAGAGCACTGTACCAAAAACCCTCCACATTTTTTAGTAGAACCCTTGAATTAATCAGGTTTAGTAACTAACTAAAATATTTGATGTTGTTGTTAAGGGAAAAGATAGGGGGGATTAACTATGGCAATACTGGAAGACAGAGCTGAGAAACTTAAATCCTGCAATTTAGCAGTGATCTTATTAAAACTCAACATAATTTTAGAGAGCTGTTTTTTTTTGCTCACTTTGTTGTTGTGTCTGGACTCGTACTGCATGTGTAATCGTATTAAACATGGTGTGATATTCCCCATTAGCATCTGTGCATGGTTGCCAAGGGCTTTCATCAAGTCCACAATATTCACCTTCTGCACGAAGACAAAGTATTCTGTAGCACTCAACCAGGAAATCAGACGCAAGCTGAGATAAACCAGGAAAAGCTTTAGTATACATAGAGAAATAAATAAATAGATATACAACGACTAGGAACATTTTAACACACAAAGACCTAAAATGTGATCCAAAAAGGCAATTTCTGGCCCTGGAAAAAAATATAAGTTTGAAGTGACCGAAACAGTAAATATGCTGTAGTAATGAAAATTAGCAGCTATATTTGCTATATGTATAGAGGACAAGCTGAGATCTGAGATAAATTTGCACTTTGCACAACAATAAATGCAAAGTGGATGGTGGGGGGAGAAATTTCAGTCGTTTACCATTGTTTACTGATTTATAAAATAATGTTCCCAAGGGCCCCAGATTTAATGCTACAACCCAGCCTGTGGTAAAATATTCACTTCACATATTCTTTGGCAGGAAGAACGAGTTTGGCGATCAGTTTTAGCCCTCACTGTGGATAGACAGCCAACAAAAAGGATATAGTGAGGATCCTCATATGCCCCTTTTAAACATGCACAGTAATGACATTTGTCCACCCATATCGTATACTCAGCACCATACTTAATGTTCTGTGTAAAATATCAGTCAGCACACATGTGAATGCAGTAGTTAATGCTCCGGAAAATCACGGGTTGATAGTGTATATCTCATGTATACCTATATTTTAATTCAATTCAACTTTATTTATATAACTAGTTTTACAAACAACAAACCTCAAAGCAGCATAACAGAAACTTAATACAGGATATAATTATCAAGTTTATATAAGTACATTTCTATCACTATTTATCCCTAATAAGCAAGCTAGGTGGTGGCATATACAATAGAACTACACTGTTGTTTTAACATAAGACCCAAATTTAATAATGCTAAAAACATTAATTACTCTTCTGGAATACTAAACATCTTCTGGAACAATAGTACCTGTAAAAATTAGAGGAAGTATTGCCTGTTCCGTCACGCAATATGGTTTGTGCTCTGTGTCATTTATACTTGTCCGCTGATCAAGCCTGCTAATAGGTATGTTAAGGTAAAATACATAAGAAAATGTATAGACCACACCCTTTTTATTTATAAAGTATAGCGTGACTAATTTGAGTGTTTAAACACTTAAATGGTTTGATCACACTCATCAAAGATACTCTATGTTTTCTAAATCTTTAATCAGCACCCAAGAATGTAAAAATGGATATACGGTCAGCTATATGTATTGATTCAGTTTCAGCAGCAAACCACATGTGTATATCTTCTTCTTCTTTCGGCCTCTCCCTCTTATCAGGAATTGCCACAGCGTTTCAGTCTTTTCCACCTTACTCTGTCCCCTACATCTTCTGCTTTCAGACCCACTACCTGCATGTCTACATTGACCACATCCATAT
>JAOUQT010046822.1:0-33676 GCA_025769995.1 Xyliphius kryptos
CCTCAGACCTCAGGAGCAGTCCGCAGGGTGGGCAACGGGGGGGGGGGGGGGTCCACAGTCAGGGTGTACAGAACGGTCTTAGGGGTAAACCTACAGAAGAACAAAGACGCTGTCAAAACAAGAGAACAAGTAGAAGAGTGGAGCTACAGTTCCAGCTGAGGATCCGAACCTGGAGGAGGAGTTATCAAAGATCAGCGTGTACTCTCCTGAGTGGTCAACTCTGACCTCACCCCGAATCCTCTCCTTGTGGGAGTAGAACCTCGTTAAAGGAATCAGGACCTGCAGCACAAGGGGAACAGCGTGAGCATCTGCAGAACGCACCTCAAACACAAGAGCGCAGTTTAACAAAACGCTGACGCTGCGCTAATGTAGCGCTTTCTGTCGTTAAAGGCGTTCTGCTAACGAGCGTTTCATTCGACACCCTGAGGTCACATGCTCCAACAGCTGCAGCTACAGAACTTTAGTTCTGGAGACCTTAAAGGTACCCAGGTTCCTCAGATTTTAGAACAGGAGAACAGGTTTTGAACTTAAAATAACCGGCTGTGTCCCAAATCAATCTAACGAAGTGCTGAATGTTCCACTCGTGCACTCGCCCCAACATTGACATCAAACACAACAACTTAATGTGTCTGCAGTTTGTCCTGAGAACCCCGGGTTCTGTCGGTGTGGATGGGGGGGTCCGTGTTACCTTGGCGTGTGGAAGTGGTGCGTCTGCGCTCTCTCGGTACACCACGCAGAAGGAGATGCTTTTTGGTGAGGAGGTGAACTCCCACCTGATGAGGGACTCGGTGGAAACGGCGGTGATGACGAGATAACTGTAGGAGCCGGACCTAACGAACAGTTCTCCGGACTTCACGCCTGACTTCATGATCTCCTCCAGATTTAAGGGAACGGAGAAGCTGAAAAACAGCGGACCATGTGACTCACCCCACTCACGACTCACGCATCAGAACATTTAGCAGAGGCTTTTATCCAAACCATCCCAACTTGATGACCGGGGTCAGAAACAGGGTCATGTATGATACAGCGCCCCCTGGGGCAGTGAGGGTTAAGGACCCACATTGGTAACATCAGTGGACCTGGAATTCGAACCCACAAGCTTCAGACTTACTGATTAATGAACTTGAAGGTATAAACAACATGTACTGGATTTAATTATTAATTTCGGATTTTGTTTGTCCACACTAACCCCCCCCTCCCCCCTCCCCACTGTGGAACTCACGTAACATCTGCAGGGTTCAGCAGACAGATCTCAGAGTCCTGAGCGGACAGCAGCTGCTCCTCAGACTCGTCTGCAGTGAGGTCACCCGCACTGAAACTGCTGCTCCTGCACACCCCACCGGCGAGAGAGAGAGAGAGAGTGTATGTATGGATTAAAGCACAGCATGTCTTAATGTATGGATTATTCTGAATATTAAACCGCGTGGATGAGACTCACAGCGATGGCGGGATGTGAGCCAGGTCCTCTGGGGTCAGCGCTGTGGTGAAGAGCAGGGACTCACTGTCATTAACACGGTGCACCTCTTCATCAGTGATGATATCGAACGCTGCATCGTCTGGCCTGAGGGACTGCGCTGCCACTGTGTGGTAATGAGGGCACATCACACACACACCACATCATTATTCCACAGGTTACATCATTTACACTGATCAGCTGATCTACTGCACCTACAGAGGGGTGTGTCCTCAACATGTAACCCATCCTTGCAGTGACACACACACACACACACACACACACACACACACACACACAGTGGAGGGGGCGCCCAGGGAGTGATGGGGGTTAGGTGCCTTGCTCGAGGGCACTTCAGCCGGAGTACTTGGTGGGAGTTTGAATCGGACCGGGGCCCTTCAGGTCACCAGGCTGCAACTGCCCCTCCAGGTGTTAAGCTAACAGAGAGAGAGAGAGAGAGAGAGAGAGAGAGAGCAGACCCTCCCACAAACACAGAGGAACTTCAAAACATCGAAATCTGTTCTATACACAGATGTGATTACAAACAGACCCCCCCCCCCCCCACCAACCCCCAACACACACAGCAGATAAATCTGAGACTCTGAGGGTACCACGCCGTACAGGACCCCCGCTTCTGAGTTACAGAACAGAAAAAGTTTGTAGTTCATGTAAAAAGCGTTCTCAGTTCAGGACCCTAAGGGTCACAGAGTCCAAGAAACCACCTCAACTACAATCTGGATGTGGAACCAGCCTTCACCCGAGTGAACACATTCAATCTGACTGCAGAGATGTAGACTTTATTATAAACACTGTGTGCAGATAAATTTGATCGGTTTTCTGATTTTATCTTTTTCGTATTTTTTCTTAATTTTTTATTAAAAAATTATATAAAAATCAATCACATGATAATTTTGCACATTAACACTCAAGTTTAAAAAACTCAGGACCAGAAAAGTTAGGACGCCTTAAAAATCCTAAAAAGAAATGTAAATATTCAATGATGGACTGTGACGGTGGAAAAGTGGAGGAATTAACGATCCAATCAGAAATGAATGTCATGGAATGGAGCAGTTCTCGTAAACCAGTGAGAATTAGCCGGCGTCTGATCGGTCAGACTGAATGAGGATGCTCACCTGTGACACTGGGCACGCTGACCCGGGTGGGAGTGGACGCCAGAGGGCTGTAAGATGACAGAGAGGGGCTTCCCAAATTCTCCTGTAGGTGGCGCTCTGTTCCACTGAGCCGTGAGAAGCATTCTTTACAGCAGCGCTCTCTGCTGGCACTCGGAGGGATAATTACTGTATTACTGCAGCAGTAGTAGCAGAAAGAGCGACCACATGACCTGACAAATGAAAAGTCTTTTTTATAACGGCATGAATGTCCAGTATGATGACCACACCCATCACAGTCCCACCAGAACAGTCCCCCCTCCCCCGACCTCCCTTCTTTAGGTAACTGCTCCCTAATTCTCCCTAAAGTTCTTCAGTGGGGTGGAGACGGGCTCAGAGGTTCATGAACATCAAGGTCATGTCATTTCTTAGAGTCTTTTTTACAAAATGAGGACAGAGGCTCAGCGGAGGGGGGGGGGGTGTGTCTGGGTGAACCTCAGGCTGCCACACCACAGTAAGGTGGCGCTGTGGAGGCTGTATGACCCTGTGGTTTGTCCTCCTGCTTTGTGGATAAACACAAACATTTTACAAGATCTTAAAAGCACCTTTAACGGAACACACGTTCTGTTCCGATTGTGTTTTGATCTGAAATGCAGAAATGATTTAATTACCAAATAAAATCAGATGAGCGGCTTCAGGTTGTGCATTCTCTGCACAACTCTCCTTAAATTCATGACAATGTTACAGATGGAGCCGCCGTGATTGAGCAGTTTTGATTTTATTTTTAATATTAAAAACAATATTATTAATGTTCCATTTTGTTTCCTATAATGTTTTCCACAAAAGTTTCCAAAGACCAAACGTATCCAGAGTATGGAGTTACTTTAAATCGGCCGAAGACAAAAAGCTTTGAACATTTTAATGGCGTCTGGCGGCAAAACCACCGCGATGCACAAACACCTTAAACAGAATGTCCACCTCAGAATGGTCTTTACATCAGTGTGTGTGTTTGGGGGGTGGGGGGGGGGGGGTGACATGATGAGACTGAGTTCTTTTTGCTTTTAATTTAATTAGTGAATGGAATATCATATCAGCGTGGAGGCGTGCACTGTGTTTAATATGGAGAACATGATAAAGGCTTTAATAGAAATGTGGATTGGATCTTTTTTGTTTGGTTATTCTGCCGGAGAAGAAAGTGGACTAATCAATAAACTGGACAGAGTTGTTAGTGGTAACCCTAAATCCCACGCTGCAGACCCTCTGCATTAAGTTTATTATTCAGTATTAAATTAAAAATTCTTCTGTTGAACGACTTTAGAAGATTTTTTTTAGAGAACTGTATAAATCCATCAGAGGGAGCGGAACTTAAGGAGGGGTCAACTGAGCGTGCAGACATCTCCCCACAAACCTGACCATGAGATCTGTAGCATCGCTCCACCTCATCCTGTGTGCTTCTCATTCTCACATCGGAGCTCTGTGAGGTCCTGCTCACCTGCAGACGTGTCGGCGTGACCACCAGCTGAACTGAGAGCGACATTCAGAGCAGTGCACCACGTCCCGGTCCTGCTGCTCCTCCATCCGCAGCTTCTGTTCAAACTCCAGAGCGTCTGACTTCTGCCACAACACATCCTTCTCCCTGCAGGGGGAGCCAGAGACCCAAACACAAGAACAGAGTGAGGAACCCTGACTGAACTCTGTGTGAGGGGTCCTGTCTGCATCAGAGCCTAAACTGTACAAGACCTGTATAAACTCCGCCCCTCAGGGACTCTACCGTATGAGCTGGATAAGCCGCTCCTCCAGGTTTTTCTTGGTACGGTACAGATCATCTATTTCTGCTGAAGCTTTTAACCTTTCCATCTCCATTTTTTCGACAGTGCTTTGTAGGTTCTCCCGGAGTTCCTGGCAGGCTTCCTGGTTAAGAACCAGTTCCTCCTGAGCTCTGACACAAAGACAAACTGGTGAGTGGAGTTTTGGAGTGTGGCAGAAGACTGTAACAGCTGAAGTAAACTCACTTTGTTAAGTCCTCATGAAGCTGGTTGAGCTGTTTCTCCTTTTGAACGAGCAGCAGGTCGGATCTGGAACGGTTCTCGTCCAGTTTCTTACTGTAGCTGCTGTGTGAGGTCTAAATCCATCAAACAGAATTATTATTTACATTATTCTTGTTTGATGAGACACTATAGATTAACATTAAAAACAGACGCACAGCTGATTAAACATACACAACAGCATCAAGAAATTCAAGAAAGAACATCCCATAATATATCAAAACTGCAAACCTTAAAGAAAGGGGAATACAATTTGAATTTAAACACTTGCTTGTGGCACAAAATCAGTTTACATTTTGTAATTTTGGCCAGCAGGGGGAGGTCAGAAACTACACAGACATGGGGAGAACATGCAAACTTCACACAAAACGACCCCTCTACATGGGAGAGCGTTAATCACTGCACCGCGAATCTGAGAAACTGTGTGAGATTAATAATGCTAATCCATTTGAATTTGTTAATGATTACTAAACTGAAGTCGACACAAAATAAAGACTTTGGTTTTGAACATTCAAATGTTTCCACTGCAGGTTTTCTTCGTTCTCTTCTTCACTCAGTAAATCGTTTTGAGAGGAGACACGCTGAATGGATATATACACCTCACATGTTTATGCTAATCGGAGGAAGGAACGAGAAAACAACAGATGTCGCTGCTCCAGGCAACATCCCCAGAAACGTACCTCCAGCTCTGCCAGCCTGGTCTCCAGGGTGGAAACTTTTTTCTGCTCTGCTTCCATTTGAGACTTTGTGCCCAGCAGCTCCTCGTTCAGAGCCTGTAAGGAGTGAAAACATCTCATCAGGTTTCCTTCTTTAATGACGTGCAGGATGAAGAAGAACACGCTAAAAACAACCTTGATCTGGTTCTGGTGGCTTTTGGTGGCTTCACTCAGCTGTACTCGAAAACCATTGATCTCTTTGTGGTGGCTCTTCCTGAGGCTCATCGCCTCTTCTTTAGCCTCCTGGAGCCTTTGCTTCAACTCCTGGGTGGCGTTTGCAACTCCTACTGCCTCTGCTAGAAGGTGGGACTTTTCTTTGGTTAGGTCATTGCGGTTCTGCTGCTCTTTCTGAGTCTCTTCCAGGTTCTGCAGCCTGGACATGAGCTCTTCGTTTCGGAGCTTATGTTCTTCATTCTCCTGGGTTAGCGTGCATACCTGGACGCCCAGCTCCGCTGTCTCTGTGTGAGCTCTGTGGAGCGCCTCCCGTGTCTCCTCATTCTCCAGTCCTAAGATGTCATTCTGTCTCTTATATCCATCAAGTTCCTCTTTTAAGATGGAAATCTCAGCCTTAAGAGTTGCTCTAGTCTGGGCCTTGCTGTTCAGCTCCTTGGCATGCGTCCCCTCCTCCCTTTCCTGACATGGCAGCAGGTCCTGAATGTGCATGAGGTTCAGTTCCTTCACCTGAGACTTAAGGATCTCTGTGTGAAAAGGAAGTTTCTCACATGAAGTCTTGGTTACTTCATAAAGGGCCTGGATCTTTATTCTTTCTTCTGAGCTGACCTGCAGCTGTGCTTGAAGATCCACAACTTGCTCTTGAAGCCTGCAGATCTCCTTCATCTTAAGTTCTAGCTGGGCCTCTGCCAGACCAAGTTGAGAGTCTGCTTCTTTAGTTGGGAAGTCTTTTCTCTGACCTTCATCTTGGAGATCCTTTATCGGAGCCGTCAGGTTTTCATGGAGACGGGGAGTCTCCATCTCTAACGGTTTTATCTCCAGTTTTGTAGAACCTGCTTTCACATGAACACTTTGAATACTGTCCTCAAGAGTCAGGCCGTCCTCAAGAACCTTGCTCTCGTTGTCTTCCACAGTCAGACCACCAGCTGGATTCAGCCTCTTACTGAGTTGCTTCTCATCAGCTTTCAGCATCACCAGTTCTTCCTCAAGTGCTGCTTTGTTCTTGATCAGCTCCATGCCACTCTCCTCAGCCTTCTCGACTGAACGCACAAGCTTTGCATTCATCTCCATTAGACTGGCACACTGGATCTGGTACTCCTCGAGCTTCTTGATATGACCTTCGACCTTCTCGTTCTCGCTCTCCAGCTGCTGAATTCTCAGACTGCAGCTTGACAGTCCAATCTCTTTCTCCTGTAGTTGTTCCTTAAGGGAGGAGATCTGAGCTTTTAGCCTTTCCTCCAGACCATCACTCTTCTGTTTAAGGTCACTATATTCATCTTGGTTTTTTCTTCTCACCTCATCTAGTTGATCGTCTCGTGCTTTAAGTGATTTTTGCAGCTCTTGCAGCTGAGTTTGTAAATTCTCCACCTCCTTTTCCTTTAATGAAAGAGTCTGTTGCAAGCTGTTCTTACTCTGGATCTCATCTGTCATAGCGAGTAGCTCCATTTTCTCATTCTGCGCACGTTTGGGTTTCTCCTCTAGGTCCTGCTCAGAGGTTTTCTGCAGAGCTTGCTGACCTTCGGACTTTGTAGTCTCAGTTTCCTGATTCATTCTCTCAGCCGCCACTAGCTTTTCCTGGAGATCCTCAACCTCCCGCTTCAGCAGATCCACCTGCTCCAGCAGCTTTCGCTTCTGTAACTCTGACTGATCGAGCTGAAGACGCAGGTCATCCACCTCACTACATGAAAGTTCTCCAAGAGGTTCTAGATCTGCCAGTAAACTGGTTTCCAAATCTGGTCCTGTGTGCGTATCATGTGTTTGCTGTCAAGAAATGAATAAACCTTAAACACAAGATTTAAAATGTCAACAAACGTATTATTTCATTAAAGAACCCACAGCTACAGAAGCTCCTTCATAACTCATTATAAACATCATTCATAATAAAAAAAAAAAATCCTTTTAATCCCACGGTCTGAGATTAAATACTCAATTCAAAACAGTTACATTATTTATTATTTTCAACGTAACATTTATTTTATAGAAACTATTATAACAGGCCAAAAATATGTAGACTTGATAAATTATCAGAGCATGTGCTACTGCCTGACTTACTGTGAACCTAAACATTTAGGTTTGGTTTATTTATAAATTTTATTTAATTAGGAGGAGTGTCTGTGGGTTGCTCAGAGAGCTGGGTGGGCGTGGCTTCATAGTGCATGTGTGAGATGTAGTTAATGAGTGGAGATAAACCTGCGAGACGGCACTGACGAGGCTGCTAACACTGGAGCAGCGGCTGGGGGTCCTCCACACATTAGCAGCTGAAACTCCAGATCCCACAGTTCTCCTACAAACAGCATTCACATTAACGTTCAAACAGTATGAACACGTTTCCCTCAGAACAGCAGACGCTTACATTCACATCAATATATTTACATGACATTTACATTTAGCAGATGTTTTTACCCAAATTAACTTACAGATGAGAGACCAGCACAGTCAGGAGTATCATCCAACCTGAGCATGAGCCCATCCATTTTTCTCTTTCTTTTCATAGCAAGCATTTGTTGAAGAGGCGTCTTTCTTAAAGATGCTGAGTGACTCCACCTTATGGAAAAAGGCAAAAGTGCTCTCACCTGGCAAAAGTGGGCCAATCAGTGTCCAGATCATATCCTCTGGATGCCACATCAAACTGGACCTCATTCAGCTCATACAGGTGGTTGATCAGATCAACATTAAGATGGGGTTTCAGAAAGGGACTGCGGGCGTAGTACCAGTCACTAGATGGAGACAGAGAGGGAGCCGGTCAGTGCCTGTGCTGGGATAGGATGTCGTTGTTCTTAATGAATTCAGAAACACACTGATAAACGTGGACCTTGGTGCGGCCGCGCTGGGTCGCACAGGAAGTGAGAAATACAGCTCTTAAGAATGTTTAACTGTAAAACCAAGACATTCAGGAGAACCGGGATAGGAACTCCATCAGCTGAGTCAGCGCTCCTGTACAGAACTGGGTTTTTGTAAAAGTGAGTGCTCAGGTCAGGTGTTTTACTCTGAACACCGGCGTTCCACAGGGCTGTGTGTTAAGTCCATTACTCCTCTCCCTGTTCACCCATGACTATGTGCACATCCAACATCACTGTGAGGTTTTCAGATGTACCACAGCGGTCAGACAGGTCACTAACAGGGAGGAGGTCCAGCATCCGGAGGCATGACGTTCCTCCAACGATACCAAAAAAGGGGTGTCATGGTCCCCATTATAAAATATCTAAATTTCTGAGGAGCTTTCCTGGACCCTCAACAATTTACATCAGGTTAAGACGGTGCAGGAGAAAACTGAAGGAGCATCAGGAGCGAGAGAAGCAACCCACATTAATATTATACTTCCCTACACCATACTGCAGGGCTTATACACAAACATGTATATTCAGTATCAGTAGTCCCTCAGTGTGTACACAAGTTAAATCATATACATTATAATGCACTCTTTGTCATTAAGTCTGTTAGAGTAAACCTGAGATTCTGCAGAACTTCCTTCTCGGGTTTTTCCACTGAACTCTGCGGCGCAGCTCGTTTCCTCATTCCACAAGCTGGTTTGGTTTTGTGTTTCGGAGCTTACACGCTTACAATAATACAACACTAACATTACATAATAAACCTCCTCCTCTTCCTCCTCCTCATCAGATGAAAATTAGGATGTGTGGTTTGTTTGATTGACACCATGGTCCACATCATAAAGTGCTGAATCTGTTCTATACGATGGCACAGGGACTTTTATTTTGGCATTGGCGTTTTAAATTGTGACCTTGCTTTGTTATAATCTGGTGTTTTGTGTTGACTCGGTTTCGGAGGGGGTGTAATATTTGGACGTGGGCCCGGTTGTACACCTTCACCTCGGACTACTGATTTATTTCTAAGAAAGGACGAGGACTCGTACGGTTAGACCTGAAGTCTCGCTTCCAGTTCCGATAATCACATCCTCTCTTCATCCATAAACTAAAACATACGTTGAACTCCATAAAGGGAAATATTAAACACAGTCTCTGTTCTGGATAAATCTGGCTCTCTCAAACTGAGGACCCTGAGGAACCATTGGTTCTGTTTTTTTGCTTTAGAATCTGCTGTGTAACAAAATTGGTCTATAAAGCCATTTTTACTATTTAATCTTATTCGATTTCTTCAAAGAACCTGATGATATAACTCAGCTGAACCCCCTGGATCAGTATCATGGACCCCAGAGGGCCCCCTCAAACTCACGGTCCCAATATGATGGACGTCTCTGTACATATAAAGTTTTAAATGCAGCGGTGAGTATGCGTCCTGATGCTGATCTCTTACCATGTGACCCTCTGGTTCATCAGACATTGCTGCAGTGTATCAGCGAATCTCTGGTGCACCAGGCAGTAGCGGATGAAGGCCCGGCCCTTTCCCAGTGACGTCTTCAGCTACAACACAGGAACAAGTTCATCACATCACAGTCCACAAACCTACAGATTAGCCTTCAACATCTAAATATTACATCACTGAATGATAACAGGATCAAGAGGAAGCTGTGAGCGGCGATCCCGGGGTTCAAGCTGCCTGCAGAAGATTTTACAGATTACTCCTGAGCTTTGTCTGAATGCGTTTTATCACTATGACAACCCTCCCCTCTAAAGGTCACAACGTTGTTGGGAATGTTTAAATAAACTTTGGACAGCAGAGGATGTAAGAACCTAACAAAGAGTTTATTTGTAGTTTTGATGAACTACTAAATATAGCAGCTAGACAGAACGGGAAGTCAAGCTTTTTTTAGTGTGTGTGTTTTGCTGGCTGCTGTGAAATAGAATTAGAATATTGATGGAAATAGAATACCCATCAATATGTTTCACCAAAAAAAAAAAAAAAAAAAAAAAAAACACAATAAAAAGAGTACTTGGTGCTTGAACCCCTAAAATTACTAAAATATACTGAATATCAGTGCAGATTCTAATGCAACTATTGACAATCATCACCAATTATTCAACCCCTTATTCAACTACTGATTATTATATTCCATACTTCAGTCTGGAGGAGAACTCCCACAAACCCAGATGCTTGCAATTGTCATCATTTTATTTTATTATAAAAAGAACCTTTGAATATTTCAGCACATGCCACGCCCATAACAGGGTTAAGATTTTTATTTAGCTCTCCCCTGGATGGGTGAGGGGGAAACCCCCGCGACCCCAGCGAGGACTGAGCAAAAGAGAAAGAATGAATGGTTACTGAAGGCCAAGGAATTTCACCCTCTCCACAGGGGTGTGTATGTGGTGTACTCGTGGACTCAACCATCACTTCCTTTGTCTTATATGCAATTAGAGAAAGATTGTTGCCATGACACCAGAACAGCAACCATCTTCCAGTTAGCGGTCTCATTTCCACCTGGGATCAGTTCCAGAACCGTACCATCAAACCTGCGGAGGCTGAGACGCCACACATTGAAGAGGGGACTCAGTACGCAGCCCTGGGGTTTCCCTATGCTCACATTTTTTATGCTGGATGTACGGTTGTCCGTCTCTCTGTCCGAAAGGTTCAGCGCCCAGAAGTAGGGAGTGTGTGAGTATTAATTAAGTATAATAATTAAGTCTAAAGAACAAAGTACAGATGTTCAGGAGCAGAGTTCAGAGTGATGGTACATGATGCAGAAGCGTAACCACAGCAGCCTGATGAATTAGATCCTGTGATCCATGTGATGTGCGATAACCAATCAGATATCAGATCATGAAGCTGTGTTTACGAGTCCAAACAGGAAGCAGCAGAGACAAACTGAGATCAGAACAAACTAAAGAATTGTTTTCAGAAATAAAATGTATATTTTATAAAGTTGATCGGAGATCAACCTGAACACTTCAGGACAAACTTAACAAATGATACTTATAGCGCCACCTAATGTAGCCTTTATGTGTGCATGCCATGGGAAGCCACTGTACACTGAAATACTGCAGCCCAAAACCACACCCCTTTTTTGTCATCTTGCAGATTCAGTTCATCTCCTTTAACTTCTTGGCTTGTTCTCCACCATCTACATCATTTATAAAGTATACACAAACTCTGAAGACCACGGGGCGGGGCTAAATTAAAGTAATCCTCAAATTTAGGGGGAAAAATTCTAACCATCAATCATCAAAGGTTAGGAATGTAATTTATGCAGCATTTATGTATTTTATCATTTAGATTAACTGCAGCTTAGACTTTAAATTCCCAACGATGGACGTCATGAAGCGCAGACCAAAAAAATTATTACAGTTTTTAACACGCTCAATATTTACACATATATTTTATTAATAATCCATATGATATTTGTGTGTGTGTGTGTGTGTGTGTGTGTGTGTGTGTGTGTGTGTGTGTGTGTGTGTGTGTGTGTGTGTTTTACCTCAGAGATGGACTTAACGAAGCGAATGCCATCATTGGTTCCTTTGATCTTGGTCAGACATTCACAGAAATAGTCCCAGTAATCCCTTCTGGTTCCCAGGAAGCTGGACTTCTCCTTCTGATCAAACTGAGAGAGAGCGAGAGAGAGAGAGAGACAGACCTCAGACACCACAGCCCCACATCCCTGTTCTCCTCATCACTGCATCCCTACCTGCAGTAAGTACTCCAGTTTATAGGAGAACTTGTGCAGACTGCTGCTGTCGTCCGTTATCGGTTCTCCGCTCTCCTGCTGCTCTTTAATCAACTCAGCAACTGCATCTGCAAACAAACCCCCCCCCCCCTCAGGATCACCTCATCACCGGAACCATCAACACAAGAAGATTCATCATTACACATCGCATTTCATCACCATCAGAACTTTTTATTGAATTTAAACTTTTCTAATCTTCTCTGATGTAATCCTGTCTTATTGGAGCAGCGCAGAACGTTAAATGTTCTTCATCGTGTCTTTACTTTGTTAAATGCACTTTTCATTCCTTACTTTGATTTTCTTGGTAATTTCAGTTACATCCCAGTATGTTCTTCATTCTGAGAGATCTTGTTCTTCTGCATATCTGTAAACTCCACTACAGGAGGTTCCTTCCCCTTCTGCTGGACATGGAAATCCAATCTGACTTAATTTCTGCATTTTCTGCTCACTCAGGTTCTAGTTCGGAGTGCTGGATTAACCCAGAGAACCTGGCGGCTTTCTTTTGGTTTTCAGTCTCTCTGTCTCCACCTCAGACGGTCCAGCTTTTTTGGAGCTACTTTGAGAACAGAGCGCTGATTTTGCAAGAGAGTGATGTAAAGCTGTTCTGTCCCCAGTCCCTCCTCATTACCTCACCAGGAACATCTCCCCTGCTAACTATAAATCATGATGCATCGCTCTCTCTCTCTCTCACTCACTCACTCACTCACACACACACACACACACACACACACACACACACACACACACACACACACACACACACACACACACACACACACACAATTAGCACCTTACTCTCTCCTCCAACCAGTGGGTCCTCTTATAATTCTGTCTCTGATTTGAAGGTCATTTTCTTTTCCATCTCGACCACCTGTCCTCTTAGCTCCACCCCCTGACCTCAACCAGTCAGCGTTGCACTCACTTACTCACTCACTTTGCAGGTTCTTCTGCAGCTCGGTTAGACCGCCGGGTTAACCTGCGTGTGAGTGGCGGATGCCTCAGCGTGTGAGCGTGTGGTGGGATCTGTGCAGGTAACTCACCGTGCAGATCTCTGATGATCCTCTGGAGCTGATTCTCACCGACTGTCTCTGTTGCCATGGTGAATCAGGAAACCTGAGGTTCAGCCGCTCATCGTTCTCTCTGCTGCAGCTGAAGACGCAGATGAACAAACCCCTCGCATCATTACAGACACATCACACAACATTTACATTTACATTACAGCACAACATTCAGCCCGAGCCGGCACGAGCTGCTCCTCCTCACCACGCAGGTGACTTACACAGCGCCCCCTGCAGGACCCCCTGACCCTGCGGCATTAGAACAGCAATTAAACCAGTCGCAGCGGTTCGGTGGCAGTGACGTCACTTCCCACACCGCCAGTGAAAGGAGTTTGTTGAAGGTTTCCTGTTGAACTGAGGCGCTGTGTGCGGATTACCAGTGTTCCTCTGAAAGACGCCGTCCGGAACCAGGTCGACGGAACCAGGACAACGTTCTAAAACCCAGATTAAAACAGCTACAGGAGCAGCGTGACGTCACATGCCGCTCCTGCTCACCTGCGCTGAACATTAAAACACCGAAATACACACAAACTAGCTCACGCCGTTCCGTACAGGCTCTACATTACAAACATTATCTCGAAACAAAGTTTAAAGTCAGATACCGCCGAGCCCCATGATGCACCGCGTCCGTGCGTGGAGTTCCACTCTTGAGTCGCTAGGCTGTTGAAGTTTCTCTGGGCGAAAGGACGCAAATGACTGACAGCTGGTCCGACCAATCAGACAAAAAAGACGGCGGTTTTCTTTAATCTCAGTAACCAATCAGCTGTTTAGTTCAGCTGATCCGAAAAGGTAAATAAAGGTCACGTGACCAAGGGCTGCCCAAGACAATCTGCCGGCTGTGTTTCAAATTCTGCTTTCACAACGAAGTGCACTAGATCAACTCGTGTGTGTGTGTGTGTGTGTGTGTGCGCAAAAAATAAAATGAGTCCAAAAAGTTTGCCAAAAAATCTCATCAATATCGTTACTCTAGTTCAAGAATGAATTACTAAGATAAGATAACATTTTATTGATCCCTTTGGGAACGTTCCCTCAGGGAAATTAAGATTCCAACATCATTACAGAGTACACACAGAATAGAGGTAGAAAGGAAAAAAAGAGAAAAATAAAGAATATATATTTTAAATAATATATGATGTATAAAAGTCTGGTAGGATTTTTTATTATAAAAGATATAATAAATTATTATTATTATTACTGTTAAATAACTAAATGTATTATTATTATTTCTGATAACTTCCTAAATGCTCTCTGCCTCACAGAAACCTGGACAAGAACAAATGAATCCTTAGCATTAAAGGAAGCTTCGGCTGTAGTTATGTTCATAAAGCACGTGTTAGTGAACATGGACGTGGAGTGACCACCATCTGTAAAGAGAATCTACATCAAACACTGAATAATAAGTTTATGACAAAATCTTTAGAAGCTCTCATACTAAACATATGCATTTCATCATCAAAGAAGAAATCCAATTTAATTCAACTTATTGCCATAAAGCGTATACCTCCAGGCCCCTATACAGAGTTTATTCATGTATTTGGTGAATTTCTCTTCAATTTAGTGGTTTTCTCAGATAAGACATTAATAGTTAGTGAACATTAAAATCACCATAAAATCACTCAAGATTTGTTTACATTAGCATTTGACTCCATCCTCGATTCCATGGGTGACATTTAGAATGTGGTTGGTTTCGCACATCGTTGTAAACATACATAAGACTTAATTTTGTCACATGCCACTGATAACGTAACTATTGTTCCACAAAGTTCCCAATACTGGCCTCTGGTGAGAGGCGGCGGGGTCTCCGATGCAGACCAGCCAGATTCAAAAACTTTTTTTTTTTCACATGCGTCAGACTGCTGAACTCTCTGGTTTGTTTATAATAATGCACATCCTCTCTTACCTTATTGCTTTAATATAAAGCACAAAGTTTAAATCAGTCATTACAAACAGCAATGTGTAGTAGATGTGAAATATTGTTCTGCTGGTTTTTATTTTTGTCTGTGTGATTATCAATCAGTACAATCTTCTTTATTCGTGAGCTGTAATTAGCAAAGTGATTTTTTGGAGATGATGTACTGTTATAAAGTGTGTTATATACTTTAAATTAAAAAAAAGCTGGAACGATGACATGACTATATATTTTTGGCTAAAACAATTTATTAACATTTCATCAAATTTCATGAAGGTTTAAAATGATACACAATGCGATTTAAAAATACAGTTAAAATAAAGTAATAAACTTATCTACTGTACCTACTGTACTTACACACAGAGGGGTGTGTCCTACACATGTAACCCATCCGTTCTTTTAGCTTTTGATGCTAGTAATAATTATAGAGCCGGTATAATGTTATGATGTAATATAAAGTTTTTAACTTGTGTCACAGTCAGTATTAAAAAAAATAATAATAAAGAGGATCATTATCTGTGCTTCAGATGTAACACAAACCCACTACAAAGGCCTTGTGTCGACCAAAATCTCGCTCAAAAAAGATGTCAAGTGGCCTAGAAAGTTTGAGGTGTGAGGGTGCGATGAGTGCGCCGCCTCCTGGAAGCTCTAGTCCCACACTGCGTGCCACTGCTGCCATCTACCAGCCCGTACCATAACACACCAAAAAGAGAAAAGTTCAAAACACCCTTGAATTCAGAGCGAGAAAGTATACATCCCTGAGCAAGAACCTGGTGTACAGATCTCCCACGCTGCACAGACGCGCCACCATACCTTCACTTGACTTGATCTTGAGACGTTTCATATAAAGCAGTTGATGCCCATCTATTATGGTACACCATAATGATCCCCGGGTCCCAGGAGCCAACGCTGTGAAACATTTAACAACAGTGTAACTTAAACTTAGCACTCATTTAAAACTTCAGAATCAGAATATATATTGATATATTTATTGATCCTTGAGGGGAAATTGCAGATGTTACAGTTGCTTAGATTGCATAAGTACAAATTATGTTATATTGCACGTATTAAAAAGTTTATAATATATATATATATATATATAGAGAGAGAGAGAGAGAGAGAGAGAGAGAGAGAGAGAGATAGTTGCTATTGCACATATACATTTTCTATTACACATAAAGTGATGCGTTGTAGGGTTTGATGGCTGCAGGTAGGAATGACCTCCTGTGGCGCTCTGTGGTGTTTTGGGAACACATTAGAAATGTTTACTTTGACTCTGGTTCGGTTTGAGCGTGTGTATAGTTTTGCTCTCTGAATGTTGTGCTCCAGTTCACTTTTGGGAAAGGTTTTGGTTGGCTCTCAGAGTGAGTTTCAAACAGGAACAGAGGTGACTTTAGATCCTGTCTCACTGTTCAGTCACTTTCACTGAGACCTACACTTTGAAGAAAACGTCACACAAATAATAAATACGGTAAGAAACATAGATCACGCACTGCGACCTGATATTTTATTATGAAATCCTAAACTTTCATTTGAACAATTCATTATTTTCTTTCTTTCTTTCTGTCCTTTAATTCATTTTTATTACCAGTTGAAAGAGTTTTTTTTTTTTGGATAATTTTAATCAATTCTCAAAAAATGACGGTGCAAAAGCTTCTAAAGTAAAGTTCATATAAAAAATTCTGCTAATGCATTTCTTTTCACACCTTTTTGTTTACTTGCAGCATTATTATGTCTAACAGCACAGTTTCCACAACCCAGATGTGGGATTACAATTACACAACTATTTTAGAGTATGAAGATGATACGTGCCATAAGACTGCAGTAGTCTGGTTTGGGGCCTCTGTTACCCCGTTGGTTTTCATCCTGATCACGGTGTTCAGTTGTATAGGAAATGTTCTGGTGCTGTGGATCCTGATCAGATATGAGAAGCGAATATCTCTGACAAACACATTTCTCATCAACTTGGCCATCTCGGACCTGATCTTCACCGTCGGTTTGCCCTTCTGGGGGTCCTACCACGTCTCCGGCTGGACCTTTGGAGACCAGGCTTGTAAATGTGTCAGTTTTATCTTCTTTCTGGGTTATTACAGCAGCATCCTCTTCCTAACGGTGATGACTGTGCATCGGTACATCTCCGTGGTGCATCCTCTGTCCATGATCGTGAGGAGGACGCGCTGTTTCTGCATCCTGATGTCTGCTTTCATCTGGTGTCTCAGCATCTGTGCCGCGGCCCCCGACTTCATCTTTAAAAGTGTCTCAAATCTCACCACGATTAATGATCACATGATGCACTGTGATTATGTAACGGACACCTTCACCTGGAAGCTGATTGGAATTTACCAGCAAAACGTCATCTTCCTGATTGCCTTCTTCATCATTGCTTTCTGCTACATTCAGATCCTCAGACGGCTGCTCAGGCCCACGTCTCACACCCGGCCCAAAACCATCAAGCTGATCTTCTGCATCGTGGTTGTGTTTTTTTTGGGTTGGGCTCCATATAATGTCTCCATCTTCCTCGATTCTTTGATCACATGGAAGATCTCATTTGCTACCAACTGTGATGTCAGTAACACTATGTACTATGTTTATTACGTCTCCCGCCTGGTGGCGTTCTCTCACTGCTGCCTGAACCCTGTGTTTTATGCTTTTATGGGAATCAAGTTCAGAAGTCACCTGAAGACAATGTTGAGGAAATTCTCTCAGCGTCAGGAACAAAGCAGCCGTCACAGCCACCTGATTTATTCAAATGGAGAAGAAATCTCCATGTACTAACGCCGACTCACTTTGCACACAGTGCACGCTCTTTATCAAGATCTGCAAACTATACCGCGTCTGTAAATCACCATGAAATCTGCCCTGATCTGAAACCAGCGCTTTACAGCATTTCTATTCCTGTTTTTGTTCCTGGTTGATAATAAACTTCTTCAGCATCACAATCAAATTTTACTGTTAAACCTGTAAAAAAACTTTACATCTCTTAAGTATTTCCTCCGAAATTCAGGTTATTATCAATTCAAGTTTTAATTTTCATCCTTTTGTTGAAAGTTGTGTTCAGTGTTGTATACAGTAGCCTTGTAAAATCGAAACTCATTTTAATATTAACATCGCAATAAAACTTTTTAAATCCTATGAAAGAGTAAATTCTCACCGTGTGCTCGTTTAATCAAAGTGAAAGTTTTCATTAAAATAAAGAAAGTACGCAAAAGTAACTCATCAGTCCGTTGTGGTTGTGATTTATTTTATTACTTAATGTTTCAGATTGATGGAAACAAATCAATAAAACTGTTATATAATCCAATGAGGAACCCAGCTGGTGGCACACGGCGGGCAACACGAGCCAACGGCATGAGAGACGAAAGATTATGGATTGTATTAAAATAAACACGATAAAGCCATAAAGGAGACATGAACCTCTGGAAACAGAACCACATGAGAACGATTATCATTTCAAAAGTTTAGTTCATTATTCAAAAAAAACAATAAATCAATATAAAATATCTCAGAACATAAACATTGTACATATCACACAACCTGACGATATCACAGATACACACGCGCGCGTCCAATACGTCGATCGGGATGGACCAGTCCATCACACAGTGCACGTTGGTGGCTCGCAGTGGAGCGCAACACAAGTTCCATAAAGGACGCAAGGTTAACCGCGCTTAGCAGCTTTTATTACAGCACAGTAACTCACACACACACACACACACACACACACACACACACACACAGATAGTGGTGCAAGGCCACGCCCCCTGCCACAGTTGCGTCTCATTTACATGTAAGTTCCATTCAAACAGTTTATGCAGGTGGGCGGTAGAAATGTAAAACCTAGCCCGTTCAATTAGAGTGGAAGGGGCCTATGTTTAACATGTCACTCTCTAAATGCATCTGCTTAAATTAAAGTACAAAATACGACAAGGAATTTCCTCCCAAACGCAAATTGTTTGCGTCTGGTTTCAGTGGAGGCAGCAGACTCACTGTTTCAGGATTTTAAAAACAGAACAAAAACGAATCAATAAAAAACTTTAGTACTGCACATTCAAATGAAGTCAAGTGCCTCTGCTGGACAGTTTTGGAACTTGCTGGCTGGAGAAAGAAATGCAAACAAAAGAAAATGTGGCACGTATTTGATTTTTGGATCAACATCCTTAAGTGAATCAATCCACAGCTCCTCATGGAAAACGCAAATCAGTGAGTCACAAAACGTGACTGTAATTATTTTATTCCTCTGTACATTCCAGAGTGGAGAACATGCTACACTGGAGGGTTCGTAGCGTCACCGCCATTAGAGTGTGATGGTGACATGCCGACACCAGGGGGAGCTCTTACGACTAAATACTCTGCAGGGTTTTTGTTTCTTTTTTCAGGATCCTCTGTTAAAGTGTTAAAGTGTTAAAGTCTGCTATTCGGTTTTAAAGTCATTACTTTTCTGAAAACGGCTTTTAATTTATTTCCAGATGTTCACATTAATGGCACATTTTTAGTTTCCACTTTTTTTGTGATGGATGCTTCAGCGGTGAATTATTTGATGCTACTGGGACTGCTTTGGGTTTCTTGGACTGTAGTGGGGTGGCAGAGGTGGAGTGGGGTGAGGGTGAGGGTGGGGTGCATTAAAACCACTTTATTTTGCCAAGACTCCGCCCAAAATGTTTTTTAATATATATTTTATTTACTAATGTAAGTGATAAACAAATACAAACATGTGATTTTATTTTAAACCACTAGGTGTCGTATCTTTGGACCTAAATCAGTGTTTTTTTTAACTTTTTTTGAGCCACAGTGCATTTTTTCATTTCACCATCCACACGTGAACCATAATTCAGAGGAATAATTCATATATATGTACAAAACGCTTATTAGGAAAAGCTAATATTTTACCCATAATTCAAGCATATAACCAACTTTTTAGGTAACAAATTTATAGTATTTTAGTGCTTTATATTATTTTTTTTAAGGTAAAGCACTTGTATTATAGAAACAAATAAATCTGTCTCAAACAACACTGTTGTAATATTTAGTTAATTTGACATTTTATAAACGATAAGGTTTTCAACTTTAAAATACTGAACGTGATGATCGACAGAGAACAAACACAATCTGAAAAAAAAATAAAAGTCACAATCTGCTGAATCAAGCAGAAGCTTAAAGGATAAATCTCTGAGTCAGCAACACTTCTAACAACAAAGCAGGATTATTTATAGAGACCGAAGATTTTTTCACCAATTACTTGGACAATTTGCTACAGCCCACCTGACCATCTATCACAGCAGAACAAAATGACTGACCGAGAGGATGGAACTGAATTTACTGCTGGATCCCAGAAAGAAATCAATTAATCAATCAATCTAATTTAATCTGATCTGTACTGCAGAACGGAGATTAATTCCATCAGTGCTGGATTATTTTTGCTGTGGGTTTATTCTTCAGTAGAAACATCAGAACCCGGTGTTAGTTTTGGGTTCTCTGTCCTGTGTGGTGTGTGCTGATGCATAATGCTCCACCAGCTGTCTGTCTTGTGAAGTGGCCATTAAACCACAAAGCTCTGAAACACTTTGTTTTCTTCTGCAAACATGAACGCACTCATTTATCGGAACTCACACAGGGTTTCTCCATCCTGCTGTTCACCCGCTTCTATTGCACAACTCACCTAAAGACAATTCTGAGAAAACATCTGGAACCATCACAGCCAAATAATCCAGCAGATTAAATAATCCCTTCATTTTATTTTTGCAAAATGGGGAGCAAGTAGGAGCAGGGAATCAGAAACAGTGGGATTCCTTTTACCTCTGTGTGTGTGTGTGTGTGTGTGTGTGTGTGTGTGTGTGTGTGTGTGTGTGTGGGTGTGTCTTCACAGTCACGCAAAGTAGTGATACAAAAAAGATAAGTAATTAAAGTCTCCTCTACTTAAATAAATCACAGGGACGTGCTGTCGCTTATAAAATACCAATATATAAAAACGTAAAAATCAGAAATGATCTGTAGAACTTAACTTTCTGTAGTATATAACTTTTTTAACTGTGGAAGGAAACCTGAGAACCCGGAGGAAACCCTCACAGACAGGGGGAGAACATGAAAATTGATTGGGATTTGAACCAGGAATGTCCAGCACTGAGAGGAGAACATGCTAACCACTAAGCCACTGTGCCACCACTCTCCTACACTAGGCTAATTTTACAACAAATTTTGAAAACTTTGTTATTTGCTCGGATTTTGTTTAATTGTTTTTAAATGAACCTGAACTCGACCTTTTTGTTATTTTATTTTTGTATTTATTTTTATTAGACTGCACTTTGGTCGACCTGCTGTCTTTGAAACCTGCTCTATGAATAACGTTGTTTTTTTTGTTTTGCCGAGCAGTGCTAAGAGAGTTCTGCAGACCAGACACAGTGCAGAAGACAGACAGTTTTATAAATCACAGTTATATAAGATTAAAGGTGGTTTAATGGTTCTCTGGTTCTGTGATATTGTTCTTTTGTTATGTTGTGTAATTCTGAATGTTACATAATGGAGGGAATCAGACTGCATTTACAAAGGTTTCACTTCTGGTTGTCATTTTCACACCGTTCTCTTTCGTCTTCAGTTAAACAACAAAAAGTAAACTTTGCAGGATTTTCGTCGGACTGTTTGCTGTTTGGGACTCATGCAGATTCAGAACAGCGGTTCCGTCCTCTTTCGTTTCGAACCCGTCATGATGGGGTGATGATTAACCCTCAGGGTAAGATGATGAAACATTAGGATGAATGCAGTAGCAGAACTTGTGGTCTTTGCAGGTTAAGGAGGCTGTGAGCACTTCACACCTCGCAGCATCATGACATTGTGCATGAGAAGATACAACTCAATCTGAAAGCTGCATAAAATAGAAAGGGGAAGGACTCTTATGAAGAAATACTTCAAACTGGCACTTCACACAGACAACCTGATGGCCGTGCGAGATTTACTGTGGACTGAAAAAATGGAGGAGAACGACAGTCTCAGTGAGAATGACACTTACAGTTACGATGATGACTACTACGACGGCTGGGTCATTCATTGTGACATGGACGACTACACTGGCATCACAGCAGCTTGCTTCATCACCATCTTCTGCTTCAGCATCGTTGGAAACAGTGTGCTCCTCTACAGCCTCATCCGCTATGAGGATTTCAAACGGGTCACCACACTGTTTGTGCTCTGCTTGGCCGTGTTCGACCTGCTGTTCACCTTCACACTTCCGTTTTGGACCGTGGAATATCTGAACCAGTGGATCTTCGGTGATGTCCTCTGTCAGATGTTGACTGGAGCATATTTTGTGGGGATCTATGGGAGTCTTGCGCTCCTGACGGCCATGACCTTGGACCGCTTTCTCACCATAGTGGTGCGGAGTCCGTGGCTTAGCCGAAGACGGAGGCTGATATGTGCGAGGGCGGCGCTAGTTGGCACCTGGATCATCGGCATTGCAGGCTGTTGGAACGATGCAGTGAACTCTAAGGTCATGGTTGCACAAAACATCTCCACCTGCAACATGGTGCCAGGGAAGGATCACATGATGGCCTATTATGCGCAGCTCATCATGCTCTTCGTCATCCCATTAGTGATCATCATCGTGTGCTACGGCAAAATCCTGCACACTCTGATGTCCATCTCGGGCAGACGCAAGTACAGGACGGTGTTTGTGATCCTCGCCATCGTTGTGGCTTTTGTCATGTGCTGGGGACCCTATCACATTCTCATAATCCTCATGGCTTATTACAGCGATGGGGATTGCCAGACCTTAGTTCAGCTTCATCAGGCCTTCGTCGCCTGCCGCATCCTCGCCTACTTCCACTGCTGTGTCAATCCGATGCTCTTCATGCTTCGAGGAAGGTCACCAAAGATCCTTAAGAGCCTCTTGTTTTGCTCTCCATATCTCAGAAGCTCCGAACACCAGGACGGACCATCAGACCACAGTAACTCTAACCTTCCCCGGCGCCTCAGCGTGGTGTATCAGCATCACGTAACCGAGCTGAAAACGTTGTGAGTGGGTGTAGTAGCTCAGTGGTCAGAGTTTTGGACTATCAATCTGAAGATCAATCTGTGGGTTTAAATGCAAGGTCCACTGAAGCTTCCAATGTGGGTCCTGGAGCAAGACCCTTAACCCTCATTGCTGTCATTGTGCTTCATGAATCCTGTGCTCTGACCCCAAACACGTTGGGATATTTGTAAGTTGCTTTGGATAAAATGACTGAATGTCAACGTTGAGAGAAACTGCACTGAAGTGTGGACATGCACTGAAGCTACGTGGGCTTCAGACGTATAGTGCCGTTGCTCTGGAGATGAGATGGAGAGCTGTATATATGTATTTAATTTTTGCTTTTGGGATCATCTACGGTTCAAACCATGGTGCCTCACAGAGGAGGATTTGCAGCTGAATTGAACACATACGAAGTTCTGTAAATATAAGAGAACAAATGGTACTAACATTACTGAAACATTTATGTCATCAAACCAGTACAAACGTCTCAGATCTAAAGGAACAGAAGTAAGAAAGCAACCTTATTTATAGATAATACTTTTTTTAGAGTTTAAATTTAATATTAAATTTAAAATGTCAGACTTTTTATTAAATGGCCGAAGGCTTTTGTTACTCAGTTCATTCACAACAGACTGTGACTTTGCATCGTGAGCTTGAAGGTCTTCTCTGAGCGTTTTGTTGATGTTCAGCAGGGTTTATTTCCTGAATCCCATCCATTTATTTAAATCTGCTGTTGGAACGTGTTCAAAAAAAAGTAGAAAGTTCTGATGTTCTGACTTTTTGCAGGAAGGTTCTGATAGGTTCCTCATGGTTCCTCACCAAAACAAACTCAATAAACTGTGTGTGTATGAAAACAGGAGACCGATCTGCTGTATTAATGTGTGATACAGCGCTTCACAGATCCAGGACCTTTTGTTCTGTTTTTATGGTTTAACTGATTTGTTGTTTTAAAAACTCGTTAAGAGTGAAAGTGGAACAGAAAATTAAAAGCAGAATTACAGACCTGATTAAAACAAACGAGCAGAAGGGAAACCCGTCTTCCATGAGGATGGAAGTTTCTGTAGAAACTGGAAGAAGGTATTTAAGACGCTACTATAAAGAGGATCGCTTCCATATTCTGCTGTAAAGAGCTATTTTATTTTTTATTTACAACATGTAAATAAAAGGATGGTGACACATGTAAAAGAGCTGTACACTGCACATCTGGAATCTTTACACAGAAAAGTTTGAGTTTATATAAATTCACTGTTTTAGTTTTTAATTATTATCTGTATTATTCTGCATTATTATCAAATGAAACCTTTATTCTTCTTATTTTATTGGGAAAAACTGAAGCCTCTAAGAAACTTAATAAAACCAAAGTAATACATTTAAATGAATAGAATATTAAATCATACATTTTCACATTGTTTTAAAATCATAAATAATAATGATTTCTATTTTCATAAAGAAATGTTAGTTTTACATAAACTAATTTTCCACTTTATTACCTTGACCTTCTGATCACACTGTTCATTACATTAAGCTCCACCCACCATACCGATGGACTTTGGTTCTACTATGCGTTCTGTAGTCCGTCTGTTTCCTCACTGACAGTTCTGCTCAAAAATATTGTCGTTTCTGGCATAACCTGTAAACACCTTCAGAAATCTATAAATGTACCGAATTGATATCAGGACCTTTTTTGTTTGGGGTTCTGTGGATTTCATCAGAACGTTGTGTTTTTATTGAAACAGAAAGCAGACGTCAGCAGGCGTTTGTTAGTCGTCACTCATTAAATTAATCCATTTTAAAGATGTCTCCACATGATGGCATCATGACGTGAAACCAGTCCAGAGATTTAAACTGCATGATGACATCAGATGCTATAGATCCACCTGATGGTCCAACTGCGGCTGCTCATGTTTGTGGAGGAGCTTTGATCTTTGAACTCAACCCAGTGGTTTTTGTGTGAGGTCAGAGAGTGGTCATCTGCAGCTTTTTAGAAAAATAAGAGTTATAAACCAAAGAACCTGAGATCAGACATGGCTTTTACACCCCCCCCCCCCACACACACACACACACACACACATTGCACACAAGCATGTCAGATCTGTAAACCCACAAAGATCTGTAAAACCACAGCAGCACAAAAGACAATAACAACAGCAAGAAAAGAACAGTGAGACACAGGTTTCAGTTTCTAAAAAATAAATACAGCAAATCCTCTGTTTTGGTTGACTGCAGATATCACCAGATTCTGTGTTTTGTATTCATTTATTTTGAAGAATATAAAATAGTGTAGACATTATTTCTTCGTTGTGTTGTCAGTTTTAAACTCTGTGTAAAATGTGTGTTATGGATGTTGGAGTCTCTGTAATGAATGAACTGGATTTACACTGATTTAAATGGAAACAGGCGCCTCATTGTTTCAGATTGTTTGTGGACGGATGAGCGGATGAATCTGATTTTGTACTCATATTTGATGTAAAAAATAAAGAGACCCTTTTCCATAGGGATCTATTAAAACTCTTTCATCTGCTTTTCTTTTAAATTTCAAACTATGTTACATCTCTTTTTTACTTGTTGACTTGTTCTGTCATTGTTGTTTAGACATTTGTATCCTTTCCAAGCCAACATTTTGAAGTTTGTTGGTGAACTTCCCGTTCTAGTTCGGTTTAAATTTGTTTTTAAACGTGATTTTTTTTTTTAAATACATACATTATAGTTTGTGTTTTTTTAAAAATGACTTAATGTCCATGAGAACATGTGAGGATGTACAGGGGTCCTGGGTGAGACCAGCTGAGGACCCCTATCTGAAAGAACACAAGTATGTGGACACCTGTGCGCCGTAACTTTAGTCTGGGAGCCTGTTGTTTGTTTTACATTAAACCAATTTTGAGTAAAACGTTTCTGGTGTGGGTTTGGTAAAAAATCTTTTGTCGGAAAAATATTCTTTGAGATGAAACATTAAAAGAGGCTTCCACACAGAATGTAGAGACATCAATTCCCTAAACCCAGAATAAAGGAAATACTGGACTCTGAATGCTGAGCATGGACAGAAGTGAGTAAAGAGTAACTGCAGTGTGCGTTAAGCCCAGCAGGTGGCAGCAATGGCCTGAATCATCAGAACGCTCTGAACGTGGTGTCGATAGGAACATTTCTGAATTCAACAGATTAACGTCACACACGGACACGCCCACACATATAGGCTCCACCCCCTCACTGCGGATTTTCACTTTCCACATTTTCACCTGGAACTTTTCGAAAGACCGAGAACTGATTGGGTTCGCTTTGGGTCAGAGCCCTTACTGAATCAGAACTTTCGTATTGTTCAGATTGTTTGATTTTTAAACATCAGATTCTTCAAAAAGGTTTCCAAATTAAAGTAAGAGATATTAAAGTTTGAGATTGGGATGAAATTTGTTGAGTATAACTATATATTAACTATATTATATATACTATAATATAATATATATAATATAATAGTATATAATATATACTATATTATAATATATACTATATTATAATCTCACATTTATACTACAGATAGTTCTGTAGGAACAAAATCGCTGCTTCTGAGTTTGGTACCAGTTCCAGTTTAATGAGGACTTGTCCTTCACAACATCGGATGTGATTTCTGGGGTGAGCACCTCGGCTCAGTCAACATGGCGTCTCTTCTGTACGTCTCTGAAGCCGATAAGATCTATATATAGCTTTAGAGCGGCGTAGGAGGTGGAGAGCCGATAAACCAACACACCACATCTGTTTCCTTCGTGGTTGAAAGACATCCTCCTATTCTGTCGCTGAACCTCTCTGGCGAACACGTTCTTCAGGTTTGTAGCCAAAAGCGAAGCAGCTGTTGTTTTCTACTCCACTGCTTCTCATCAGCGTTCTCTGGCCTCTGGACTCACTGTTCTCCGTTCTTCTGCAAGATGTCTGTCTTTACTCACCTTCTGCTTTTACTCAGAAGGAAGCATCAAATTCTCCTGAGCTGACCTTCATGTGTTCATCTACAGCATTTCATTACTGACCTGAAAAACACAGAACCCAATTGTTTGATGGTTCTGGTTCCATTCGGTACATTGACCGGCCTGCTCCAATTTACAAAATAAGAAATAACACTGAAGCATCACGTCCTGAACCCCAGCCTCTCTGTCAACCAGCGTTCCAATCCAATACAGAGATGTTCAGGAAAAACAAGGGTCAAATAATTCCAATTAAACCAAACTCTGTCTCTCTGCCGCATCCAGACTCTTTCTTATTTACGTTTTCTATGATTTTGTTCCAACACACAGTGCTCTTTGAATCACAAACTGAAGGGCTGCTGTAAATCTGATATTATAGCACTGCATTAGATTGGTGTGAATCACTAGTGGGTGTTCACACACTTTTGTTCTTTATAAAAAAAGTACATCCACAAAGCTTTGTAGTGATACGGGCTGTTAGTTTAACAGAGAAGTCTCTGAAACAGAGAGCAGCTCGTCCACACGGCGCTGAGAGCGTTACACGGTTTATAAATAACGCTGCGAGGATCACTGACCCGTTCATCAGGGTTTCAGTTTAAAACTCCAATAAACTGCTAAACATCTTCATGTAAATCATCATGATCATCAGGTACATCTGAATTCAGCAAAGCTTAAACAGATCCAAAGTTCATATCCCAGACAAGGAGGTCTTTGATTGGATTTGTATGTTCTTCCCATGTTTGGGTGTTTGCAATTCAAACACAGACTGAAAGGTGCATTGACATAATGAGTTGTGTAGATGTGTTTATGAATGGAATGGCAGTGGATTATCAGTCTGAAGGTTGTGGGTTCCAATCCCAGGTCCACTGACGTTACCACTGTGGGTCTTACACCAGGTCCCCCTCACTGCTCCAGGGGTGCGGGGTCATGGCTGACTGTGTTCTGGGTTGGAAGACCTGTAAGCCGCTTTGGATAACAGGTTCTCCTAAATGAACTAATGTAAAATGAAATGTCTTAAGTTGCATTTCTCCACCGTTTGTCTAATCAGAGCAGGGATAGGCTCCAGGAACTCCACCCTCTGTTTTTTTTTACTTTGTACAAACATGGACGATCATTAAAGATGACTTTTTAATGGGAATAATAGTTAATCACTCAAAGCTACATTAATGATGCTCTTCATCTAAAAGAGTTTAATATAAAACACACACAAACACACACACACACACACACACACACACACACACACTAAAGCGTTTTACAGATGGTAGGATTTAATTGTGGCATTAAAATCAGAAGTGTGAAGGCAGGAAACCCGGCGTTGGGCTGCAACGTGACAAATAAACTTTGATTTGACTTTTGATGCACAGTGGTACACAGTGAGCTCTGAGATGCGCTGCAGTTTATTCACTGCACTGGATTTTACGTCCCAGTTCAACAATACTGCATCTTTTTGAGATATCTCCACCTTTCTCCTGAGCAGAGAGGGAGCTTGATGCTTGATCTATGGGTGGGGGCAACAGTAGAACACAGTGGAACGTAATGAACCTCGACGGTGATCAGAAGGACCCCGTCACAAACCGATCGGCCGATTACAACCGATCCAGTTTACAGTTCTTTAATGTTTGACCCCCCAGGCCGGAGCCTTGATTATTCTGATGCCTCTTCCACACCGCTGATACCAGATCAGACATAATTTTGTGCTGGAACCGAACCAGTTAGCCAGAGGAAGTGTTCTGATCGCACTGCCATCCTGTTTCTGCTCAGAGTTAATTTTGTGCCGAAAGTTTTAAACAAGATTAAAAGAGAAACACATAAATTACAGATCATCAGACAGATGTTTCCAATGAAACAAATAGAAATTAAATAAAGTTAAGACTCGATTCTGTGTCACAAGAAACTGTGAGAAAATGAAATTATCATCTCAAATGCTTTTCCACCCGGAGTCACGCTGCACGTCTGCAGATCTGCTCAGAATTAAAAAAGTAAAAGACGTATCAGGTATAATGACCAAATGTTTTCACTCCTCACTGCATTTCACTCCTCACTCAAACTACCAGAACAGAGATGCTCAGCGAGTCGATCTATCTGATGTGTACTGTGTAAACGGACTGTTTTTTATTCGGTGTACAGCAGAACGTGTCTGTGCTCCTGATCTTCTGATCTCAACAAGTGTTTGGTTTTAAGGTAAAATACACACTTCTCTTAGAATAACCCGCGGGACAAACACTGTGTTGTGTGTTGTTGGATTATCATCTGAATGTGATCAGAATTAAAGCTTTGTATTTTGTAACTATAGATTTTGATCGATGTAATGATTTTAAATCAATAACTGTTTTTTAAAAATCTTGACTTAAATGATGATAACTGTCAGAGTTGAACTCTTAAACTCCACATTCTGTCTTTTTGTTCTATTATAAGGTTGGTGGTATTTTTTAGCGCTGAGTGCAGAAACGTGATAAAACCACCAACTCTAGTGAATTGTAAAATAAATATACCAGCTGTTCTGTCATTCTTCTAATGCTGGTGAAATAATTAACACTCCTCACAACCTACAACAAAGGAATTTATTTAAATAGAAAAGCTGGCAGCAGAACAACTCCCCCCCCCCCCCAGCCAAGAGAAGGTGCTCCGACCCCCAGCGAACCGTCGGGTTTTTCTTAACACGGTGTTTATGGTATCGAGAAAAGAAGTGATCTCCAAAGAGCGATAGGGACATGTTGTTGTTATTTATTTCATTTAATTATCTCCAGAACGATGTCCAGGAGCCGCAAGGAGAGGGAGCAGAACGCCGGAGTTTATTAAAGGAATTGAAAAATGCCAGGTGTAGATTTAATTGAGTCAGATTCACATCTGTTCTTCAGAGGATTTAAGTTTTAATCTCGTCTTCATTACGACTGCAGCTCCGCTCACTCTGTCTGTAAATCTGTCAATCTGTCTATAATTCTGTGCTTCTCCGAACATCAGACTGCAGTTTGGTAGATTCATGTTGAGTTTGGATATTTGCAATGTATGTGTTTATTAAAAAATGGTACATAATTAAATACATAAACTGATTCAAAAAAAACAACTTATTATTTAAAAATGATGATATACACACAAAGACTCTTATATAAAATATTATACGTATAAATCAGCGTTAATAAGGGAATGGCATGAAGGTTAGGATGACTAGATATCAACGTATCTGTATTTTACATTAAAATCACCTTTAAGATTCAAAACCTTGTGAATCTGAGGCTTCTGGCACATTCCTGTCACGGGGTCGGTGTAAAAGAGGAGGCCAGTTCTGTATTATTAAGGAAACCTAAGACTTTTCTTAGACACAGATAAAAGATTTGAATGAAGAAGATAACCAACTAAACCAGAACAAATCAATCCAATTCCTCAGCTCTGTGACATGAGCATCAGCAGTGAGAGACACACAGACACACAAACAACTTCATTTTGTTAAAAACACAAGATTTATTTTACAGATTATAAACCATTTTGGTGTAAAAGCTGTGGACATTTCCTTTGACGCTGGATTCAGACAATAACCTCTGAACAAACCCACCCTTTTGTCCTTTTTGTCTCGACTCGGAGCTAAAAGTGGACATTTTAAGTGCATGAGTGATGATAGAAACGTCTAAAAATTGTTGCCGCAATGTCCTTGGGAAGGCAAATGAATTTTCATGGAATAATTAACTTAATTAACAAATCCACATGCATATTCATCAGGGCCATCCACGTCTTGATGAACGCGAGCGTGTAATAGCCGCCTCATTTACATTCTCTATTGTCATTTATGTGGCTCACAGCGAGCGAACGCCGCCCGTCATGTTTGCACATATATCACACCACGCAGTTCTGCAGGCTGGGAATTGATCTGCTGTTCACATTGAGGAATTGCAGCAAGATCCTTCAGTGTGCCCTTCTGTAGGGGGCAGGGTGCCGGTACGTGCCCCTCTGCCAACCCCCTCCTCTCTGGTGGGCATTATTTGGCACGGTTCCCACATCATAAACTCTCACGGGCCGCCTGCGTCTCTGCAGGACGATCTTTAAAAGCAGCAAGGTGTGAAGGCACCGACTGGCAGCTTGGCAGCCATGCCTGAGGATACCGATGCTCTCTCATCCATGCCCGCGCGCCCACCCACCGCTACCATTATCATCTCTATATGTTAGCATGTGTGTATTTTAATGTAAATGTTTCTAAAGCTTGGACATGGAGACCATGCCGCTGTGTTATCTGTATAGTTCGGGTCTGAAGCCATAACTAACCCAACTATTTTATATTTTACATTTAATTAACATATACTGTAAGTAATCAATCATTTAAAGCTTAATTATAAAGACAATAAAGGACCAATACAATCAATAAAAAAATAGCAGTATTAAAATATTTATTTTAAATTTGTAATGTTTCTGTTACTCACACCATTGTTCTACACGTACGTTAACGTTAACACAGCGGTGTTTACAGAACCGTGCTCTCACTCCACAAAATACACTCATCTTCAATCTCTGTCTCTCACTGAGCATCTTTACAACGTCCAAACAGAGGGACGTCCAAGAGAGACAGGTCTGGGCAGGATGAGGCCATAGTGTCCCACCCAATAATCAGCAGAGCTCACACACACACACACACACACACACACACACACACATTACTAAGTCATCTTTAACATCAGAATCACAATATTTGATTGATTTCCGGGAAAACTGCAGAAATGGTATTTTAACAGCGAAAAAAGAAACCAGAAGTCTCTCTACGAGCATGATTTAAGAGGGCACCGCTTCACTAAATTACCAACTGAAAATATACAAAGATGGGGTGGCACAGTGGCGCAGTGGTCTCCCACAAACCAACAACATACAGCAAGGTCAACTGAGTGCTCTAAATTGCCCCATAAAGTGTGTGTTTGTGTGTGTGGCTGTGTGAGTGAATGTGCCCAGCGATAGGTTGGCGTCCTGTCCTGGGTGTATCTGCCCAGCGCCCGAGATGTTCTCACGAGCGGAAGCATAAGATAATGAATAAATGAATGAAATATACAAAGGTTTGAGTGAATAAAGATAAGAAATCGGGAAACACTAACGGTACTGTAACGCGCTGCACTCACTCTCGCACACGCACACTACTCTTAATTCAGTAATTTGCAAAGTTTAAAAATGTTACGAAAAACGGGGTGCATCTTAAACCACCTTTATTTACAGGATATTTATTGAAATTTTTTTTTTTACAAATGTACCTTAAAATAACTTTAAATAGATCTGCATAAAGGAACAGAGTACAGCACATCAGTGCAGATGGTTCTCCTTAGGAACCGGTGTGTGAGCTCAGAGACTTAAAGCTCCAGCTGGAGAACGAACAGCGCGCGCTCATCACCGCACGGTACATTTCTGTAGCAGCAACAGATTCAGATCATCCGCGTTTAGTTCTGCTCTCAAACAGGACGCAGTAACGTCAGAGGAAACGTAACAGGCCGTTCCAAAACGTGTCCCTCATCTGAAGATTCACCTGAAATCTCCTGCAGATTCAAAGTGAGGACCGCTGACATCACCTCATTCTGACACACCGCTTCCTGTTAGCAACAATCTGTCACGCACAACTCTGCTACAGCGACTCAAACTACAACAGAACACACACACACGCACACATGCACACACACACACACATGCACACACACACACACACACATGCACACACACACACACAAACAAACGCACACATGCACACACGCGCACACGCACACACTCACACACACATGCACACACAGTCCCAGAGTCATTGTATTCATAATAATAATTAACACATCAATCTTATTTTTAGAAACCAGTTTTCTATGAATGAATAAAAGTTTTACACGAATTAAAGTTAAAATAATCATCTACAGTGTCGGTGCAACCTGAACCTGAATCGTCCCCAAATCCACACAGGTACCTTACAAGCTTAATTTAAACAACTGAATAAAACAGGAAGAACCTTCAGAGCCTCATGGAATCAGGATGTTTCTAACTTTCACCATGTACACACTGGAGTGCCTCAGGGCTCAGTACTCGGCCCCTGCTCTATTTATTGTCCTCAGTGAATTCAGTAATTCAGACACAGGGGTTCTCCCTCCATCGTTCTGCTGATGACACCCAGCTTCATGTCTAACCTGCTGACACCAAAATCTCTGATCTGATATCTGCTGCTTTATTGAACCCGTTATTATCCAGGGGGCGCCACAGCGATGAACTCAGCATATCAGATTTGGCACCGTGTTTTACACCAGCTGCCCTTCCTGACACAACCTTCATCCTCTACTACCTGTGTGAAGGTTCCACTGTGGTGCAGACTTACGCTGCACTCAGGATGATGGTGGGTCTTTTGTTTTAAGCATCATCAGGAGAAAAAATCTGAGGATGAGCTTCACCAGCTAACAGAATAAAACAGAGAAAAATAAACATGCAACATCTTTATTTTAGGAAAAGTACGATGCACCGCAGTAAACATGCCTCTGTCTCATCATGGTAGAGATGTTGCAGACATCAGATCTGTCCAAAAGTTTAGTTTAGTTCTGATTTAAAAAAAATAAATGTTTGTGTTTTAAACACAGACTCACTTTAATATAATTTTTATAAAAGAATTATTAAGAAATGGGGTTTATATTCTTTTCTGGGTCTGACTTTTATTGTGTCTAGACCCCCTTCCCACATCCCCCCCCCCCCCCCCC